>JALBZD010000680.1:0-18822 GCA_038050675.1 Globisporangium cylindrosporum | reverse complement strand
CCAGCAAGCACGTCTCTGTCGTCCGCCTCCTCATCGTCCGCATGGTCGTCCTCATCGACGTCTTCACTGTTGCTGTCGTCGCCGGCATCGTCTCCCTTCTCTCCATCGCCGCCCTCTTCACTGTCGTCGCCTTCGTCCTCGTACACGGAACCAGAGTCGTCGCCGCTGCACTCTCTGTCCTCTTCGCCTTCCATCTCTCTTTTTGGTCTGTTTTCTTTTTAACACGTGTGGTGCGCGAGTGGAGTGAATGTGCGACAGGAGTTTTAAACATTACACAGAATTGTTTTTTTGTTTTTCTTGAAAGTCTCTTTGCCCACCAAATTTGTTCTCTCGACTTCAAAGCCGTTTTTCTCAACAGTCTGCTTTTGTCGTAAATCCGTTTTTGTTTTGTGTCCACTCATATAGGGTTAGAATGCTCGCTATGGTATAATAATGACATAATTTTTGACGTTGGAGCATAAAATAGTGTATTTTTAACAATGGAATCACCGCAACCAATGCGAAAAGCAATAGGAGTAATGAACGAAGGCGGCGACGCCATGGCGAGCGGCGCTGTGGTGGGCATCCAAGAGTTCTTGGATGCGCAACTGCGAGCACAGGTCACAGGCATTCTGAAGGAGCGGTACGTCGCCAGTTGATTGCATCATGCGTGCCTTTGGGTCCTGTATGGACTGCTTCGATTGAGAGTGAGTGACTGACACAAGGCAAACGCGATTGATGCATGACAATGGCAACCTTCAGACCGGAAGACTTTGTCGTGCAGGAGATCAGCTGCGCGGATGAAATCGTCGCGTTCAACGACAGCGCAAACCGCGTCCCCAGCAGCGAAGAGCGAGACGCTGTAGTTCAGCAGAAACTCGAAGAGCAGAGCAAGAAGGCCCAGAAGAACGAGAAGCTCGTGTTTGAGCAGCCATCGAATGGGTGGCTGCAAGCGCTAAGAGACACAATTGGCGAGGCGAAAGCGCTTGAAGTGGAGGCGATCGCACAGGAACAGCTCGAGGAGTGCTTCATTGGCGCGCCTGCGGAGTTTCGAGACCGCGTGTTTGTGCAAGTCTGCGTGCAGGTACGAAGTGCCATGTGTGCGCGTGCACATTGCAACGAGACTAATCATTTTCTCATCAATGCCTCTTCAGAATTGTTATCCTGGTCTGGACTGCAAGCTGCGCAAGCAAGATGGTCCAGAGAGCACTCAGATCCAGGTTCTTCTGGATCCGATGTACAAGAAGTTTCGATCTGGCGGTATGTTGGCGGCGAACTGCATCCTCTTGCTGGACTATCTACGCAAGGGTGCGACGGACGCGAATGCCTCGAAAGGTATCAACTGCACTCAGCACTGGTGTGCCATGCTTAGTCCTGGAATTGCTTACTAAGCAATGTGCTGCTGTTGCTATTGTCTGCAGGCGTCGAGCTCATTCATGAGGACACAAAGGAAGCTCGCACGCTGCTGCATCGGCTGATCTCCAAGCATTCGTCCTGCTTCAAGACCAAGACCGAGACACGCGACTCGGTTCAGAAACTCGTGGTATTCTTCACGGACCGCAACACGAAGAAGCGCAAGCGCACGCAGCCAGAAGTGTACTTGCAGTTTGTGCTTCAAAAGGTAAGCGAGGGGTAGGATGCCAAGTGTCGGTGCCTTTTGATTGAAGTACTAAAACATTACCCTCTTTGCTTCTTCACTTAGACCAACACGGAGCACTTTACGTGCTTTGAGAAGCTCTCGCGCGACCTGAAGCGGCCTCTATCAGCATTCACGTACGCGGGGATCAAGGACAAGGCGGCGATCACGTACCAGCACGTGGTCGTCCAAGGCGTGCAACCGAAAGAGCTGCTCGCAGTGAACAGCAACCAAGACCAAGAGTATTCCAGCATCAAAGTGGGGAACTTGAAGTTCGTCGGCGCGCCATTGGTAAGTATGCCGTCCATTGTCTAGTTGTGGAATGCACAGCTTTTGTGGCTAACCAAACTGTTTATGGCTGGCGTGTGTCGTATGGTATCAGCCTCTGGGAAGCGCGAACGGCAACAGGTAAAGAAAAGCAACACCAGTTTGCAAGGGTCATCGGGTTTGTCCCAACAATGTCTGATTCTCAATCTATCTGTGTGTTTATTGTTACAGGTTCACCATTTCGCTCCGAGAGATCTCGTGCGAGTCAGACGCGCAGTCTGCTATCACAGAAGGGATGGAGATCGTGAAACAGCGAGGCTTTGTCAATTACTTTGGATTCCAGCGCGTCGGACACCCATCACACAAGATCCGACCGTACCACATTGGGCAGCAGATGCTCGCTGGCAATTGGAGAGACGCGGTGACGCTGATCTTGACGCCAGGCGAGCGCGAACCCGAAGCTGTGGCTACGGCGAAGCGAGCGTATCTGGAAACGGGGGATGTGGACGCAGCGCTGAAGCAAATGCCTTCGCATTTGAACTTGGAGCGTTCAGTTCTCCAGGTATGTTGGCCATAACAGAGCAATTCGAAAATGGTTGTCAACTTGTGGCATTTGTACTAAGGCAACGGTTTGTTCACCTTCAATATAGGGCTTGAAGCGCTATGGAATCGATGCTTTCGATCGCGCGGTTGAGAATGTGTCCTTCTCTCGCCGCCTCATGTACATGCACGCGTACCAGAGCTTTCTGTTCAACAAGATGGCGTCTGAGCGCTTGCGCTTGTATGGTTCGAAACTAGTTGAAGGGGATCTCATGCGGGATGCTGAGACCAACGCCGTGGTCGCGATCACGAATGAACAAGCGCTCAAGCTCAATGAGAAGAGCAAGAACCCTCTGTCGCTCGTGGTGCTGCCGCTCGTGGGCACAAACGCCCACTATCCGACCAACGCTATCGGCGACAAGTACATGGAGGTACATATCTCCTTATCTGTGCCTGAAGGGGACGTGGGGTGAAGACACCTAGGATACACAAGAGATTAACAACATTGTGGTTATTGCATGTAGCTGATGGAAGAGCATGGCACAAAGGCGTTCTTGACGGCAACAGGGCAAATGAAGGGCTCCTACCGCTCGCTAATTGCGGTTCCAGAAGACCTCGAATGGACATTCGAGCCAGGTACGCTTTGCTTTGTACTGCTTGGTGACGTATCTTTTGTTCGCACATCGAAATTCGAAACGTCACAATGTGATACTGAAGTTGAGATCTTATTCTGTGAAACTGCTATTGTGTATGTAGACTACCGCTTGCTGCGCGTGTCATTCTCGCTCCCGAGTGGATCCTTCGCGACCATGTGTCTTCGCGAGATTCTGAGATCCGACATGTAGATAGATAACCAGGCTTTTTTGGGCATGTTGAGTCTGAATGCGCCACACGTACAAAGAGCGTGCCAACACGCATAACGACATGGAAAAAAACGCTCGCACAATCATCAACAAATTACAAACCAATTCATTTCACGATATTCCTCCATGGCTCGGTTTCATCTCATCACTTTCGAGAAAAATCATCAACCAATCTATTTCTTGCTGTCTTCAAGCGCCTGGCGCACAAGCTTGGCGCCGGTGACCATGAACAGCGTCTGCCAAATGCCGAGACCCAGGCGCGGGATGATCCCCTTGAAGAGACCACCATAGCCCTGCTCCTTCACGACCGTGCGGAACACCTGGATCATGTTCTGCTTTGGCTCGCCGCGATCTGCCGCGGACTGCATCTGGATGCGCGCGACCTCGAACGGGTGGTTCCAGCACGCGAGCGCGCCACCGACGATACCGGCACCGGCTTCCTGCGCGACCGTCAGCTTCGCGTCCTTGTCACCGTGGATACGCAACTTGAACTGCTCACGCACAAGTTCGGTGAACCCCTGTCGAGATGCCCAGTTGGTCGCCTGGCGGAACGCAATCGCAGTGCCACCTGGGTAGAAGCCCTAGGATAACAATAATGGCCAATACAGTGAGTTAAGCTAGCCAACGATTATGCAGTGAATGAAACGCCATGGCAATAGCGAGCGAGCGTACCTTGATGCCATGCGCGCCGTAGACGTTCTTGATGCGCTGGCTGGTCGTGATCGACTTGTCGCCCGTGACAGCCGCAGTGACGAGAAACGTGCACGGTCCCATGACGACAACCTGGCAGACGCCACCGCCGGCACCGGCGAGGAAGCCCGTCGGGGTTTTGCCCACGCCCGCGGCGAGCAGCGAGTCGGAGATCGCCTCTTTCGAGTAGAGCAGGATCGCACCCTTCGTGGCGGACTCGACCATCTTTGGCCCCGTGCCCGCCCAGAACGCCGACACGCCGCCGCCGTCGCGCATCACATTACGGAACGCCTGGATTGTGTTCTCCTCGCGATAGCGGCCCATGCGAGTTTTCCACACCTCGAACGGCATGCCGAGCGTCGCGGCTTCAATGCACTGGAGCACGCCGCCGTTCACGAGGTCGCGCGGGCCGACTTTCTTGCCATTCTGCGGTGGAGGAGACATGGCTGCTGCTTCAAGCTCTGCGAAGTCTCTCTGCTTGCTCGGCGCGCGTCAAATTCCGATCTGGGGGTGTTGGAGAGCGCCAGGAGAATTTAAACCAGGCGAGAGATAATGGAGAGGTAGAGCATCCCCTACCTCGTCAGAGAGAGAGAGATGACTGCGCATTTGCTTTGGCTGCTGCATTTTGCTCTTGCTTTCCCTCGTCATGCGATAGCGCCTTCAGCCAATAGCTCCAGCGTAATTACCCGTTGTTGTTCCATGTAAAAAGAGACATGACGTCATCGCGTCATCGCGTCAGCAAACAAAACAAAAAGGGTTCTCATTTGTACCATGCGCGTTGTAATTATACGAGCAAATCTCATTGCACTGCTCACGCACAAAATAAACGGCCACTTCAACAATGTTCGGAGGTGATCTACTATCAGCGTCAAAATAAACGGTCGTGTATTGGACAGTGCAGGCAATTTGAAGATCAGTCAGTCTGATGTGGAAACGACAGATAACTGATCGCTCGTGCCCGCCAAATGAGGAGATGTCTCCCGGCATCGCTCTACAGTGTACTATAGCCCTCTCGCAGTTCTCTAATCCGAAATCTCTCTCTGTTGGTGCTTGAGTACCGTACGCCTGTCAATAGAAGCGAGGCGTTGAGCTAAATGGCTTTATCATGGACACACATTGAAGCGCATACACTTGTATCCACCGCCTTCTCGCCTTCTTGCTTATGGAAAGATCTTCTTTCAACGCCAGAAATCGCGATCTTCGAGCAGTTCACCAGCAGCAACAAGAGTGACTTGAGACACATCACCAGCGAGAGCGCTCGCTATCCTCAGAGGTACTGTACGGATATGCTGGTGGTTGTTGGACGCCAGTAGCCATTCTTTCCTCTTCTTCAGCATGCTGCATACAAATCGATGGAGCTCTCATCTCCAGAACCAACCCATAGAGGTCATCTTCGTGTCCAAGTGAGCTGCGGGAGCGTCAAACAAAGCAAGCAAAACCTTCAAATCGACTTGCTTTCACTATGGAGATCTATACTGAATCCCATAGTTTGCGGGAACCAAAAGCAACAATCAAAATCCACAGAAAAAGCCTCCGAAAGTCCAAAGTGTTGGACTTTTGGGAGTCAACTGCAACCACAATATTTCTCCGTTCAAGCAACATCGTGCGAGGATCAGGAAGGGGTTAGGTTCAAAAAATAGCTTTGCTATTTTTTGCCTTGATCTTTTATCAGTTTGGAAAAAAAAAATAGAGCCAGAAGCTCGATTTTCAAATGTCGCGCGAAGGTCGTCCCAGGAATGGGCAAGATGATGCACGTTGGTGCAACCCAAAGTTGATGCGACTCAGCATGTTTATATTGCGGGCTGCTTGACTGTCTGTCTTTCTGACCGGTCAAGCAGGCTCAAACAAGGCAATAGCAACAAAGCGCTGTTGGCTCGACGGAAGAAAGGAAAGCGACGAAGCCCCGCGAACGCGATCAGCAAGCAAGAAGCACCCACCGCAGCACAAGACGAGGAAGAGCTAGCGCCAACACAAGCTTTGTGTATTGGCACCCTCCCTCTCTCTCGCTGTGCGTACTGGTGTGTGGAGGTTTGCGGCTGAAACGTGATGCCCCGTAGCAGCGACAGCGGCAAATTCCGATCGTCCCGCGAGCGCCGCGGCACGCCCGTCCTCGGAGAAGAGCACCCGTACACGATGCACACGCTCAGCCCACCCTCGACCTCACTCTACGTCATGGAGCAGCCCTATCACGGCGCACCCGACACCGGCGACACCGACCCGAACATGTCGCGACCGATGCAGAACCAGCAGCAACAACCTTTCAATGGGGGTCCCATGGGGGGATTCCGCCGCACGATGCGCTACACAGCGTCTGAGAACGGGAGCAGCACCGCGAACAACAACTACTACGCGGCGAGCAACTCGAGCATGAACAATGCGGACCCGCTCACGAGCACGTCGGCGCAGCAACCCCTGATCACGACTCCAAGAGCCACGCAGAACAACATCATCCGCGTGATCAACAAGGACATGACGTCGCAGTTTCGTGGCCGCGCACAGTCGGTGTCAAATGCGCGCATCCGCTGGTTTGAGAACCGCAAGTCGCAGCTGCTTGGTTGCTGCCTGACGATGGCGTTTCTCGGCATCTCGATCGCGCTGTACGACTACCGCTGGACGGGGCTCATCGCGGGCTCCGTGAACACGATCATCTGCGGCTCGGCGGTCGTCATGACTTACTGCCGCAAGAAGCGCTGGCACCAGCACCCGAACCCGATTGTGCACATTCGGTCCGTGCTGAGCATGTTCCTCGCGGTGTGCCTGCTGCTGAACGTGCTCGTGAACTTTGACCCGAAGAGCAACGACAACACCAACTGCCGCGGACTCGCGGGGATCACCGAATTCTTCTTCTTCACGTCCGAGGCCTGGGGTCTCGTCATGGCATGCGATCTGTTCTTCTCAGTGAGTGATAATACCCACATCCTTTTTTTCTATAGATTATCCTTAGTGTGCTGTTTCTCACATGACATGACTCTTTTACTTGTGGATTTCTAACAGCTCACCAGTCCGTTCACAAGCTACAAGCGGCTTATGCGGTTCTACCATCTCTGGGTCTGGCTCGGAGGCATCGTCATGGGTGCCATTACGTACGGCGTGAGTGGCGCGGGCGGGTTCTTCACAGTGGACGGACAGTCTGTCAAGTACAATTCGGAGATCGACTCGGTCGTTGGCTTTTGCTTGGCATCGTCAAGAATTTGCTGTGAGACTGGCCAAACGTGCGCTGAAGGTGTCCAGATGTGTAACACGAACTCGAGCTTCCTGAACGCTCAGCAATGGTAATGACCTCCCTGTTTTGCTGCTGTGGGAACTGGTTATGGTCTGGAAACTGATACTTGTATGTGTTGTGTATCTTCCAGGCCATGGATTCTGATTTACAGCTTCGTGATCTTGGTGGTGTTTGTCTCCGTGTGGTACGTGCAGTTGAGTCTCCCATTTCTACTTGATTGAGTGGATGCTTAGCTAACGAGTTTCTCCACTCTTACTGCTACAGTGTGCTGACGTTGGCGTGGCATCGTCTGTACCTGCGTGGTGTGCCGAAAACATACAACATCCGTCTTCGCGTGCTCAACTACATTTCATTGTGAGTTGAGCATACTCGAAATCTGTTTGTTTGCTTCTCTTTACAACTTTGGTAGTGCTATGTAGCTGACGTGTGTTTTCTTTTGTTGATGCGCATCGAAACAGCTTCACTGGCGCCTACGTGTTCTACTGGCTGCTCTTGCTGCTGCTGTACATGTGTGCGTACTTTGTCGGCACGAAGAGCGACACCTCAGACTCCAAAGCGGTCGCGCAGGTGCTCCGTCAGCTTGTCGCGTTCCTGATCTCCTCAAAGGGGTACCTGGACTACGTGATTTGGTTTGCGGTGAACAGCATCGAAAGGTAAAGTGGTACTACGATTTGATGTGTTGCTCAAACCTCCAGCAAGAAAGGATACTAACGCTGCTCTGTGATTGAAACACATTGACCAGACGATCCACAAACGGACGCCACCGTGATCAAGATGAATCTGCTGACCTCGACGTCGACTTGAGCCCTCAAGTGAACACGGCGCTGCGCTCGGAGATCTTGTACTACACCACGTCTGGTATCAAGGAGTCAGTGCGAGCCGTCGCGGATGAGCTCATCACGATCCCGATTTCGGGTGAAGGCGAAAAGGTACTGAATGCGTCAATAGACTGCCTGTTATGGTTGTTGAGTGTATCACTAACCCCGTTTGTGTTCTTTTTTCTTCAAATAGGGAAAATCGATCAAGTTCTGGTCGTTCTGTCCTTCTGCATTCCGAAATGTTCGTTTGACATCCGGAATCAGTGATTCGGAGTACATTCAGATGTTCGGAGCGACTACGAAGGAACGTTTCAGTGAAGGTCGCAGCGGCGCTTTCATGTTCTTCACTGCCGACGAGCGCTTGATTTGTAAGACCATGTCGCCTGAAGAGTGCACTTTCTTGCGCAAGATCGGTCCGAACTACGAGGCGTACATGACGTCGAACTACAACACGCTCTTGACCCGATTCTACGGCTGCCACGCCGTCGACTTGTACGGCAAGATGTACTACTTCGTCGTGATGGGCAACCTGTTTGCGGACAGCCAGGTAAGACGGTACTATCAAACCAAACCCGAATTCGGCGCAATGACTAACTCTCCTGTTCTCATCTGCTTTTCTAGGTTATCCACCATCGATACGACATCAAGGGCTCTTGGATCGATCGTAATGCGAAGGTGCCTCGACCTGGTGACAAGACGACGTGCCGTTATTGCAATGCCGCATATACGTTTGGAAGTACCCGAAACCAGGAATGTGGCGACGGGCTGAACTTCCACGAGCCGAACATTGTGTTGAAAGACAACGATTTGATGACCAAGGTACTTGCGAGACTCTTATCATTGATACACCCTATTGTCTTTATGTTGATGGAGCACTTGTACTGATGTCGTATTGCTTTACGGTTTGTTGTAGATTCGTATCGACCCCAACCAAGCTCACAAGATTTACGACCAGATCCATAAAGACAGTGACTTCTTGTGTGAGCAAGGGATCATGGATTACAGTCTTCTCATGGGTGTGCAAAGCTCCGAGTACTTAGTGGATACGAGCGACCTGTTGCCACCACGTCCGACGATGGGGAAGCAGGACGAGAGTCTGTTCACGCAAGTCGCGACGAGCGTGTCGGGACCATCGCTCTACCAGTTTGGTATCATCGACTTCTTGCAGCAATGGTACGTTTCTGAGCTTCTTCTGTCCCTATCTGCCCTGTTGTCCTAATCAACAATCACAAAATGCTAACCTGACGCACATATGCTACTAACAGGACGTTTGAAAAGAAGATGGAGCGCTTCTACAAGTGTTACATCAAGCGAAAAGACCCGGACGGTGTGTCTGCGATGCCGCCGAAGCCGTACAAGTTCCGTTTCCAGCAGAAAATGTCTCGCATCTTCGCGCTGAGCAGCCATATGCGACCAAACACGCTCCAGTACCAGCGAAGCCTCCCAGCGTTGATTGACGTGCTCGACCAGGCGGACTTCAGCACGCAGCGCGGCGGCACGTTCCCGAGCGGCGACGAGCGACGGACGGCTCCATTTAACCCAGACTACGATGTGCGATTCGCGTGATTCGACTCCTACCTACCTGCGCTCGCCCGCTCGTCCAGAATATGAAGAAGGACTGAGGAAACAAGTCAGATTATCAGTCCATATATGTTTTGCCTTTTTTTTATTACCCCGTCATCTTGTACAACGAGAGAAAGCGAGCGGTGCTCGTTGCTTCAAATGCAGACAGATTCGTCATGAAAATGAATTTCAGCGCATTCGCTTCCCAAAAGAGCCAAATTATCCCCCAGGGGATCTTAATCCCACGTTTTTAGCCAATCCGATCCTCCCACATCGACAAAAAAGATTCCCTGTGTTTGTGAGGGAGCCGCATTTTCAGAGCAGCACGAAAAGGAAAAGCAGTGCAAATGGTCAAGGTACGCACGCTGTGGCTCTATGTGGGGGATGAATACGAGCGTCTCCCCGTTCTCTCTATGCCGACCCTGCTGTGCGTGGAAGAATTTGTCGCTCTGCGCTGCCTAATGCCACTCAGTATCCTGCTGTGGCATGCAGACATGAAGCATAAGAAAGGAGCTCGTTGTCTAACCATTTTGCTCCTGTGCTCTGTGCTTCCAGGCGTCGTCTCCTACCGTGAAAGCGATCTTCATCCTGGACAGCGACGGCAACCGCGTGTGCGCCAAGTACTACGACAAGTCGTACCCGACTGCGAAGGACCAGCTGGCGCTCGAAAAGAAGCTCTACCTCAAGACAAAGAACTCGAACCCGCGACTGGAAGGTAGTGTTGCTACGAGCAGCAGTGTTTTGAAGCGACGAACGAGCTCTCAATTGATCTGTGTGGCGTACTGATCACTTGCTGTATATCATCTTTATGGTGTAATGCTTGTGTGTGTGCATGCAGCTGAGATCATCCTGATTGACAACATCGTGAGCGTGTACCGAAGCGGTTCGGATGTGACCATGCACGTGATCGGATCGGCTCATGAGGTACATTTGCGAGCGCGCAATGCCTGTTGCTCGTGGATGAGCGCTGCGTGTACTGATTTTCCATGCTGTTATGCGTATGTAGAGCGAGCTGATTCTGCTGAGCGTCCTGGATGCCACGTTTGAAGCTGCCAGCAGCCTGCTCAAGTACGTTTGGGGCTTCCATTTACCCTGCCTCCTCCTCATTCTTGGACTAATACACTCGCGATGCCATGGTTATCTAATTTGCCTGTGCCTGCTGGTTTGGTGATATTTATACAGGGGCCGAATGGATCGCCACGTGATCCTGGACAACATCGAGCTGGTGCTCTTGACGTTTGACGAAGTCGTTGATGGAGGGTGAGCGCAATTTGCAGTTGGGTTCATTCATATATGCGTCCTTTGCTGTGCTAACCAGTTTGCAATGTTGTTATTGCGCTCGCAAAGCATCATCTTGGAGCTGGACACGCCGTCGATCTCGAACCGCGTGTTGATGCGAGTACGTGTTTACCCGGACTGGGTCTCCTCTGTGGTGTCGATGTTGCTTCGTTCCAAACTGACAGTGGATTGATTTTTTGTTCATCACAGGGCATCGACAACGAAGTGCCAATCGGCGAACTTACGATCTCACAGGTGCGTTTTCACGAGTCAAAAGTGCCGGATGTTGTTGCTCTCGTCCAGAAGTTTTACTTTGTCTTTCCGTTGTGTTCGATTGCACAGGCGTTCGCGTCGGCCCGAGAGCAATTCTCGCGCTCGTTCCGCAGTTAGAGAGAGTCAGCGGCATACACCGCACAGGCATACAACTAACTCACAGCAACGTATCCTTCTCTCTCTCTTTCTGCAAATATAAGCGTCATTCATTTTTGTTTTTGTCTTGCTTCACCATTTTCATCATTTTCATCACCATGTCATGCACACCTGTTTCAACCCCATTCTGTCATTCACCATCAACTGAAAGACCTACTGTATCATCCTCACACGCACCCCCACAGTTGTCATCCACCCCAGTTTTGTCAAATACTTCATCCATCATTGCGAAATAACCTCGAGCAGGAACGAGGTTTTTTTTATCGCCAACCCATCCATCCTCCTTTTCTGCCTGGTGCGCAAATGACGCGCGACAGCGTCACCCTGCGACGCTCACTATCAAATCCACCGCCGCACAGCGACCAGCTCCCAAGCGCTCCATCCATCCACAAACTCATAGCAGACATGCTCCGCCACGCGCTCCGAGCCGCTCTCCCCGCGCGCCGCGCCGCCGCTGTGCTCTCCGGCAAGCGCTGTTTCGCGTCGTACCCGCCGCACGAGGTCGTTGGTCTCCCAGGTGAGCGAGCATGCGTTTGCTTTGTTTACTGTGCTTTGGCGCAAAAATGCTCCTCCCTCCATGAGACTTGTTTTTCATGGGCTTCTTTGTCGTTTGATCACGATGGAGTGTATGAATGTGTGGAGAAGTGGTTGTATGGAGCATAGTGTTCTAATCACTACGTACGTGTGTGTGTTGCTTGTTTGCTTGTGTTGAGCAGCGCTCTCTCCTACGATGGAGAGCGGCACCCTCGCCAAGTGGAACATGAAGGAGGGTGATCGCATCACGGCCGGTGACATCATTTGCGAGATTGAGACCGACAAGGCGGTATGTTCATTTGTGACATCGTGCACGTCATTCAGCTCCTGCTTGCTTGGTTGTTTGTGCTCAAAGAATAGGCACTAATGCTTCGTTTTCTTCAATGCGATGGATGCTACCAGGTCGTCGACTACGAAGCCACGGACGACATGTTCCTTGCCAAGATCTTGGTGGCTGAGGGTACGGAGAACATCGCCGTGGGCCAGCCGATGATGGTCGTGTGCGAGGAGGAAGAGTACCTCGCAGGCCTCGCGGACTTCAAGGTTGACGCCGCGAGCGCGCCAGCACCACCAGCCGCCAAATCCCCAGAGGAGATCCCACCAAAGAAGGAGCAGGTGCCAGTGGACCCAGTCTCGAACGCGCCAGTGGTGCCAGGGGACTTCCTCGTAACCTCGCAGACCACGCAGAAGACCGTGCCAGGTCCTGCGATCCCAGCGCCAGCGGTCAAGTCTGCTGCTCCGAACCCAGCGCCTGCCGCCGCTGCTGCGCCAGCGCCAACGCCAACGCCAGCGTCTGCCGTCGTGTTCGCCGAGAAGTGGGGTCATGGCATCAAGAAGAGTCCGCTCTCACTCAGTCTGCTCAAGAAGCAGCAGGCGTACATTGACTTGTACGGCCTCACGGGCACCACCCCAGTGACTCCATAAACAATCAATGCGAACACCAACAGCAACAGCAACAGCAGCCAGCAGAATAGAAAAGCGAAGAAGGTTTTTTGGTATGTTTATATGTTTGTCCCTATTTCAACAGCATTTCTGAGGCAGATCGCTCTCTCTTTTTTCTCTCCTGAACATCACAGCATACAAAAAGCGACTGCAGAAGCAGGCAAAACAGTGGCCAGATCTGCCTATTCAAGTGTCGGAAGTGTGCGAATCATGCGGCTACCAACCAGTATTGCATTGTGCTGGGGTGAGGGTATTTGTTGTCTTCCATCAACGCCATTCTGGTTTCTCTTTCTTGTGATGTCGCTCGCATCTTTTTATTCCGTGGCCGCGACGCCCGTGAGGTTCATCGAGTGCACTTTCTCCAAGTGGTTGAGCACGCCGAACGCATCAACCGTGAGGAAGTCCGACAAGCCCGGGTGCTTCGCGTCGAGAGCCTAAAGCAAGAAGATTAGCAAGCACACAAGTATTAGATACAGTCTCAATTGTGCCATCTGTGTGCGCAATCTAAGAGCGCGGACTTACGTGAAACTCGTTCATGTCGATGAGCCCGTTGCGGTCGAGATCTGCTTCCTCGAACGTGGAGTTCACGATGCGCGCGATCTGCTCCTCCGAGAGGCTGATCTCGAGCTCTGAAGGTTGTTATAAGAGCAGCACACAGCACGATGTTGTTAACATCTGTAAGAGCAAACGCAGCTACCATAGTAGCTCTACAAGCGTGGTCGCAAAAGGGCGAGAATGCAGTACATGCGTACCTCGGCTCTCGGCAAGACAGGAGCGCAGCATATCGGTGGTCATCTTCTTCGTGATATAGCCCGTGCCCTCAGGGTCCAGCAGGTGGAACGACAGCATGAGCTTCTGCTCGCGCGTCGCCTTCTGGTTCAGCACCGACAGTCCGCTGATCAGATCTTCAAACGTGACCTACCAAAGGATATACAGTGATGGGGAAACGATCAGTATAACCAAGCCCACTTCACATAATGCAGCAAGCAACTGCTCTGTCAACACACACGTACATATCCATTGCCGGAGAGGTCGAAGATCGTGTAGAGGCGGTTGACGTAGAGACTCGAGGACGTGGTGCCGAGGAAGCGGAAGAACTCGTCCTTGGGGATGACGATCGGGTCGCTCTCGCTCTGGCCCAAGAGCCCCGCCAGGTGCTTGCGGATCGCCTGGATCTCGTGCGGTGCGAAGATCGTCGACACGTCCAGTTGGCTTAGCTTGAATTCCAAGTGGGAGCTGTTCGCCTTTGCGCGCGGGGGCTTGCCGGCCGATGCTGGCGCTTGCTGCTGCTGTGCGTGGGAAGACGGCGGCGCGTACGCTGGCGCGGCCGGCGGCATTGGACTCTGCTGCTGCTGCTGCTGCGGGCGCGCGTCTGGGAGGTCGTTGCGCCCCTTGGCGTTGGAGCTCCCGCGTGGTTTGCCCTGCTTGTTGCCCATATTGCTTGTGTTGCTTCTTGTCTTGCGTGTGGCTTGCTTGATGGTGCTTTTTGCTTTTTGCTGTTCTTGATACAAAACAGAGCGTTCTGGTATTCTCACTTGGGCATGATCTTTCAAACTGCCACAAGTGGGAATACGCCAAGATCCCCCTCGGAAGTATCACTATGGAGTTTGGGTATCGTGGTTTTGGCAAAAAGGCAGGAACAGTAGCCAACGAAGAACAGCTCTTGTTTAGCTCTTTTTTGCCAAAAACGGGCGGGCTTAAAAAAACGATAGTGAAGTTTTCAAGGTGCAAAAACATCCCAAATCATGGGCAAAACAAAAGGCAGCCATCATAGGTTGCTTCTGACAGATCGGATCACAGTACTCAGATGCACTTCCATTTTCTTGGCACCATTAGCAACATATATAGTACTGTACTGAGTTTTGATTGTGCGATTTTAAATGAAGTGAAAAAGTACAATCTTGCTAGTCAACGTGCAAGTATAAGCGAGTAGTGATAGTACTTTCACCATTTCCAAACACGGCCATTTTCGCTTGGAGCCATTCGCCTTGAGATTGGCCACTAAAACGGAAGCAATATGGTGGGCGTGCACACGACGACGACGACGACGCGCCTGGCGACCGAGGACGGCGAGGCGACAGCAACGCTGCTCGCCATCCCCCCACAAGTGAAAGAGGCGGTTGCGATGATCGAGAGTGACTCGCCGCTCGTCGCCGCGGAAGGTTTCTCCAAGCTCTCGCAGGCGACGTTCAACAACCGTAAGCGTTTTGCGATTCAATTTCAGGCGCGTGCTTCATGGTAATAACGAAGGAATGAGCAAGCTGATATGTGTGCTTGCTGCTCGTGTTGAATATACATAGCGGTCGGCAAGGAAGCGGCGGGTGCGGTCGGCGCGATCAAGGCAATCGCGAACGCCATGGCGCGCAACATCGAGAACGGCACCGTGCAAGAGGACGGCTGCCGCGCGCTGCGCAACGTCTCGTTTCACTGCGGTGAGTTGACGTGGGCACATTGCATGTATTGTTTTGGATTATATCATGCTCTAACGTCTACTCTACGATCATCTCTTCTTGCACGTGCAGAGCAAAACCTGCGCCTCGTGCGTGAAGAAAGTGGCATTGTGTCCGTGCTGACCGCCATGGACTCGCACCCGGAGAACGAAGCGCTGCAGGCCGAGGGTTGCTGGGCGCTACTCGTGTTCTGCTCCAACCAAGGTACGCATAGCCACATGTATGTCTTCTCATTCGCAATACTAAATCTCCACTATGTCTGCGCCTGTGTATGTGCTCGTTGACGATGATCGAATAGACGAAAACTGTCAAGCCGCCAAGCCATTCCTGCACGTGATCGACAAGGCGTTCGCCGCGTACCCGAGCAACTCGGAGATCAAGAGCAAGTGCATTTTCCTGAAAGCGCTGCTCGCCTGAGAAATACATATCTAGTCGATTCTCACTACAAAATGGGCGGCAAAAACCAACAAAATACATAGATTTGTCCTTCTGTTTCTCGTGCTTCTCACTTCGTCTCTCTTCTTATTAGCTTACTGGGTTGTTGTTGTTGGTAGCTGGTGATGATAGCTGCTGAAGGCTGTTTGGTGGTGGGTGTTGCTCTCGTTATGAAGAGCAGCTGCTTTACCACGTGCCGTAGCCGGCGGAGTTTTTGAGGAGGCCGTACTCCGGGTGCTTGTGGCGCTTGTGGATCTGCTCCAGCTCCGCCATGCTCAGGAAACTGGATGCGAGCCCCAGGAAGCAGCCCAAGCCGAACGGTACCATGCAGTCTTCAAAGGAGAACAGCACGGAGAACGGGTCCATGAACTGCAACGTGGACGCGAGGAAGAAGCCAACCGCGCTCAGCAAGCTCAAGCCTGATAAGTTTTTCATTCATTCACAGAGAGAACAAGAGGGTGTTAGTGTGGCTCAAATGCAAAAAGAGATACATGAATGATATAAAATGAGCTGCTCGGGCTTACCGGTGACCCAGGTCTCCAGGGTCGTGAGGCGCAGTGAGAACCACTGGTGCACCACTTCCACGTGTGCGAGGTACGCGCTCACCAGGATGAAGAACGCGCCGGCGAAGAACGGCAGCCAGTAGAGCATGATGAGTCCGAACTCGGATCTGCCGACGTCGATCACGCCAAAGTTTGTGCCGTCCGAGCGGATCAGGATGTACAGTCGTGACACCACGAGTAGCGACGCGCCGAGCATGCCCATGATCTCGGTCCAAAAATCAATTCTCGATGGGAAGAAGCCAATGAACTGGCGCTCCAAGAGCGGCTCGCTGCCGTGGAGGTACTCGTCCAGCCAGAGCTCGAGGTTGTGGCAGCAGTTGAGCACTTCAAAGTAGCTGAACACGTGCCACGTCAGGTAGCAGAGCGCGCCGATGAGCAGTGGAATGTCCACGAAGCCATGTGTCGCGATCTGCTCGTCGCCGTGCGCGACCGCTTCGCCCATGAAGCCGATGACGAAGAGCGTGTGCGCGAGGATCGCGAAGCCACCACCCCAGAAGCTCAGCGAGTAGAGCTTCCAGCACTTGCCGTGCCACGCGCGGTAGAGCGTGGTCATCATTTTGCGGTGCGCGCGCGAGGACCAGAGGATGCGCTTCTGGTCGACCGTGTAGAAGTCCACGAGCGTCGGCGAGAACGCGTCCACGCCATAGTAGATCGAGTTGACGTTGTCGGACGGCGGCACCACGAGCTCCTCGGACGCTACGCGCGAGAGCGAGCGCGCGCGAGAGTTCAGGCTCGATGTTGACGCCGTGGACGCGCGTGAGCTCGCACTGATCGGGTGCTGCAGCAGCGGGTAGTCCTTCTTGCCCATACTGATGATCTAGTGTTGAGTCGGCGAGCGAGTGAGTGTCTGTCTGTCTGTCTAGAGTCTGGTGGATCTACTAATCTCTACAGAGAGAGGGCAGATAGCGAGCGATAGAGCGACAGGATACACCGACGTGCGTGTGTGCGCGTGCGGTCGAAAATGGAAGGAAGGCTTCTTGATGAGCTCTTGGGGGAGATAACAACTGGCGCAGGCAGGCAGCTGGATGGGAAGGCGACAGAGCGAGTGCTTGCTTGTGTGCTTGTGCTTCTTGTGGGTGTGTGCTTGCGGCTGGCAGGGAAACGACGCAACTGGCGCATATGTGTTGGGCAGGATTGGTTGCCTTTTTTAAAAGTTGGATTTTCTGGTGGCACATCCATACAAGATGTCTATTGTTTCGATTTGAGCTGCTTTTGCATCGTCGTGCGGGAGAGAGGGCGCGCGCCAAAGATCGCATTTTGGCCCAATGTTGTTGCTGGGCAAATTGGGCAAAGGGTTCTGGTTTGCAGCTTTTCACGGAACCACGACACATAGACGGGGCGAACAATTTTGCACGGATAACATAGTGTATACCTCTGTTTGGAGGTCCGGGATGTCCGGATAATCATATGTGTACTGGTTTATTAGCGACGGAAGAACAGGAGCGGAACTCTAGGTAATGGCTGGCAGACTGGTCACGGAAGTGGACCTCGAGAGCTTGAGCTTGATGGATGTGCAGCAAGTTACACCACTCAAACAGCGCGATGCAACTGCAAAAGCGCGTGATGCAAAATGCAAAATGCAAAATGCTGAATACATCACACATGTCAAGAGTTTCAAACACGCCACCCTGTTGGTGTTGCTGGTGCGCACCATTTCAATATGCCCCCTCTTTGTCAGTGCTTCATGTATAGTGATATACGCAGCGTTTGCGTGTCAGCAAACCCTCAACCTCTGCCCTTGGGGTTTGCGGTTGGGCTTCCCCTATTTGCTCGTGTGTGCAATGCCTGAAAAAATAGTGTGCTCAAGTGATGATGCCCTTCACAAGTCAGCAAGTCCAAGACTGGTTTGATTGATTGGCCCATCAACTATTCTCTATAGAGAGACTAGATTGCGGGAGGATGCGACTTGCAAAGCTGAAGAAGCTCTGGAAAGAAACTGAAGCCAAGCCGTGCCATGTGGTTTTCCCCACTCTCTTTAGGAGCAAAGGCTTTGCAGGTAAGAGGCCGCAAAGCTCACAAGGCTTCACTGTGTATGGCCAAGGTGAGCAGGACGACGATGGTGAGCGAACGAGCGATATTAGATGATTTTTTTATTCGTTGCCAGACTCGGCGGTCCAAATGATGAATGGCTCCATTCGCCAACAGCAAACGGGGCACTTTTGGTTGATTTTCGTGGCAGAATCCTGAGGACAGAAGGCGACATTTTGTCGATAATGCGCGACACAAACATCAGCCACGCAAGGGATGTTCGCCTATATATAAAATAATCGGACAATTGACCTGTGTAAACACTGTCAACTATAGCTTTGAGGATGAATCTTCATCCCTGTTGCACTGTGGAGACCAGGTTAGAAACATGTCAGCCGCTCAACTTCTTTTATCAGTACCACGAAGAAAATGTGTATATCATACTATATAAAGGTACTTTTGTTAGTATAATAAATAGTACTAGTTCTAAAGTTCATTTACAGATAAATAAAGGATCAGGTTTAAGGGAGATTTTGAGCTAATCTGACAGAAAAGTAATTTCCCAACATAAATCCTCTATAAATTTTTATGGAGGTTTCGACGAGGAGGCGTGTGGGTATTGGTTGTTGGCTTTCAGATCCGGC
>JALBZD010000068.1:0-74167 GCA_038050675.1 Globisporangium cylindrosporum | reverse complement strand
CAGCTGCTTACAACATACAACTGCCCTTTAATAGGAGTATTCAATCCTTTTTTAGGAGTAAACTGCGCACGCTGTTTCTGACCAAACCACTCGATGAAATCTGGTGAAACCTCCTTTGATCGTTTTATCTCATCAAGGCGCTTCGATTGATGTAAAAAAACAAGGGGTAAAAAATGCGTCCTCGTTGCCCCTGCCCACTGTTAACTAGCAAATCCTGAGCTCTTTTGCCAAAGTTGAAGTCTCCGTTGCACAGCTGGAGCAGACTTCTTGGCGATGGCGACCATGGCGACGTTCCGATGCGCGCGCTGCCGCTCCTCCGCGAGACGCGCACTGTCCAGCGCTTGGTGCATTTGCTGCTGCTGTGCAGTCACCATGCGCAGTGAGCGATGGAAGAGCTCCTCGGCTTTCTAATGATGTCCCGCAACGATGAAGTACAAGAACAAGAGCAGCAGTGCTTGAGAGTGAGTCGAATAGCACGTATGCTTGCGTGAAATGTAACTCAGTGGATTGGTTCAGCACCTGAAAGTCGCCGAGTAGGAACCAACACTTGCCAACTCCTTCAATGCAACGAACGAGATGATCGAGATGCTCGTCTGGTGGAGTCGATATCGCGAGCGATTCGACGTGGGCCAAGCAGTCCTCGTAGATCGCTTTCGCCTCTATAGCGCGCTTCTGTGATTGGGAATGAAATGGAGTGTGTAAGAACAGCAGCGAGGTGAACAAGTTGATAAATGCGTGCGCTGAAGCTCACACCTGAGCCAGCAGAGCGAACGCGAGCACCAAGGAGAGCTCCAGCACTTTCTCGTTGTAGCCACCCTGGTAGCGCTTGTGCAGAAGCACGAGAAGTTGTTGCACGTGCAAGATCGTCGCCACGGAGTCCCCAGCTGAATGGTATGCGATCGCAGTGTTTTCCAGAGCGACAAGCGCTTCGTGGTCGGTGCCACCCTTTAGTCTTCACGCATAGCAGCACGTGAGTAGGTTGAGTTACCATCAGAAATCGCACGCCGCCACGCGAGGATTGAGATAAAGAGACAGCAATCGTACTCTGCGAGGATGTTGTGCGCTTTTGAAAAAAAATGGCAGCTCTCCTGGCAGCGCTTTTGGAGAAGCAAGAGCTCTCCAGTGTTGTTGAGCCAAGTTGCAGTCTCTGGGTGGTGCTCGCCACGGATCGCTTCGCAGAGACTCAGACCTCGGTCGGTCATCTCCAGCGCCTTTCCCAAGCGATTGCGCTCGCTGAAGATCATACAAGAGTGCACACGAGGTTGAGACTTTGAAGGCCGTCCAGAAGCGAATACAGTGAAGCTACCTACCGATAGAGTGATCCGAGCTTGGCGAATGTGATGAGAAGCCCCGGGTGGTCTTCTCCAAACGAATGGAGTTTCGAGTAAAGCGCATGCAGCTCCGAGCGAATCGATGTATCATACTCTTCACTCGCTGCGTTGGTTAAAGCTGCCAGGAACGCGGGTTCCGGATCGCTTGAATGCCATTGCGCTCGTTGTTCTTTCAGCTCTGCAGATGCGAAGAAGAATGGGGTGAGACATACATGGTGCGGTGAGTTTGAATAATGAAACAGTTTGTCTGAACCTTCAGCGCTGTGTCCAGCGGGCTGCCATCGCTCGAGAAGCTGAATTTGATCTGTTTTCGCGAGCGCTTTCGCAATATCTAGCGGGGTCTGCTGGAAGTGATTCTCTACAGAGACGTTGGCGCCAGCTTCCAGCGTCAACACGCAACAACGAAGATTCCCCCATCCAGCAGCGAGATGCAGTGGAGTATTCCCGTTCTACAAGAAAGAGCAAGAGAGAAGGAGAAACAGGTCAGTTATGCGACCTAGACTAGAGACAATTGAAAGCCTGAACCAGGATTCCTGCATTAACCGACCTCGTCTGCCAGATCCGGATCCGCTCCTCGACTGATGAGCAGCTGAATGACTTGAAAGTGACCGTGTCGGCAGGCGAAGTGCAGGGCTGACCAGCGAGAAATCTACAGCAGAGAACGCGCGTGGATGCAAATCTCAGATCCGTGGTTCGAGTTTCAATGTTGGGAATGGAGCAGATCCCGTTTGTATTTTCGTACAGGCTCTTGGTCGTCAATTGCGGCACCAGCTTTCTTGTGGTCCAAGATGAAGCGCACGCGCTCGACTTTTCCGAACTTGGCGGCGTACCAGATACTCCAAACATCGGCATTATTGCTGCTGCCAGGCACAATTGCGACGCGGCCATTCGACTTCGGCTTTCCAGGTGAGGTCGACATGTCGGAACTGAAGGTCGTCGACTCGCCGACATGGCAGGTAAATTGACACCTTGAGATGCGTCGCTGACCTTGCCTTTGTGAATATAAGCGTTGACTATTTTTGTGCGTGGATTTATTATTGAACCCCAGTGGTTTCGCTCCCTTCTTCTCTATTAGCGCATTCAGTTCTCCATCGGCAAGTCCCAGCGCTTCAAACGCTCCAAGGTGTACTGAGTTCAAGAGCTGCGTGCGTCTCTGTGACCTGCGAGTGTGACTATGAAGAGCAGCTAGTCTACCCAGAATTCCTTCCCTTAGCACATCCACTGGAGCTATGGCGACCGAATTTACCGATCTTTCGTCTATCGCGGTGCGTTCACATGTGCTAGAGCATTTTATCGTATTTGCCACGGCGATCTATAGAGGTGCATGGAAGCTCACATCACATTCTCTCTTTCTTTCTAACTCATGCTTTCTGTATGTAGACAACACCACTGAAGGCGAATGACAAGCAGATGAAGAAGCGAGGGGTCATGTCCGGTCGCCTCCGACTTCTCCCCATCGGCGACTCGCCTGCGAGCAACTACGATATGCCCATGAGCAACAACAACAATAGCAGCAACAATAACAGCAACAACAACAGTGGCAGCAGCAGTACATTGCTCACGAGCCACAAGCTGAAGAAGATCACGCAGAAGCGAGAGCTCGTCGAGGCGGTGCGCAAGGCGAACTCGCCGATCGTGCTCCCAAATCGAGAGTCTGCACTGACGAGCTCGCTACGCAGTTTGCACGACAGTTTCCCCGCGAGTTCGGTTCCAGAGACCGATACTGGCCAGAAAGACATCGAGTGCCTTGAAGACGGCGTGAACCTGAACGCGCGCAAGTTCAATGAGCACAAGATGATGGTCGAGCGGAGACAGAAAGAGCTCAACACATTGCTGGTATATGGGATTTGCCCTTGGCGCCGTTCAGGTGATGACTATCTCCAGTCACTCATACTTGTAACATGTGTGATGATACTTTCTAGGACGAGCTACGCGCACTGCAGCTGGAAACACAGGAGCTCAGTCGTATACAGAACCAAGAGACGCCGATCTCGAAGAAGAACAACAAGATCAAGCAAGACATCTCGGAGTGTACAGCGTCCATGGAGGAACAGATGCACTTGCGGCGGCAGCTCGAGCACATGCTCCGGCGCCTGCAGACCAACCAGCTTCGCGTGGACGCGCACGTGCTCGCGATGTCGAAAGCGGTCGACGAGAGTTTGCACGAAGCAGACGAAGTGAAGCTGCTCTGTCGACAGCTCGAGGCCGGGAAAGCTCGTGCGGTGCAGTTTCTACAAGAGTACGTGATTCATTGATATGTGTGCTAGTGCTCCAGTCACTGGTCATTCAATCTCTTATCTATTGTGTGCATTTTTGACAGCGTGCAATTACAGATTCAAGTGGAGCGTAAAGCGCGAGCTCGAGAGCTCGGAGATCACGAAGTTCGGGCACGAAATTCGCAGAAAATGGAGGTGTGGCGTCTCCAGCGCATCCAAGAGCGCGCAGAAATCGCTGCAGAGCTCCGTGGAGATCTGTCTGCAGAGGAAGAGGCGCGACTGTTAAGGTCCATAGAGAGTCGAGAGCGCGCGAACGAGGCGCTGCATGTCGCGAACCTGACGCAATCTCAAAAAGCGGCAGATTACGAGGAAGTGCTGGACCAGCTCAAGCTCGCAACTGGCGCGACGTCCTTAGGAGAAGTGGTGGAGAAACTGTTCGCTCAAGGCACGACGACGACGTCACTGGAGAAAGAGAAAGCGCAAGCCGAGGCGAGACTCATCGCTGTTCGCCAAGAGAAAGAGCAGGCGTCGCAGGCATTGAACGAGCTCAAGGCGTCTGGCATCGGAGGCATTGAGCTCAATAGAGAGGTGTACAACACACTGGAGAACGAGATCCAGCAAGCCAAGGCGACGTTGAAAGTCAACAAGGGGGCGCATGAGCGCCTGGACGGTGTGATCACTGGCGTGCGACAGGGTTCTTTCGGCCTAGCGCAGCGATTACAGGCTTTCGACGACGTGCTCGACATCACAGACTTGGAGAACGGTAGCAACCTGCTGAGTAGCAGCAGTGGCTCTGCTGGCATTCCTGTCGGGGTGATTGGCGGATCGCGAGGCGAAAACGCGGATTGTCTAGCGATCGCAGAGCTCAAGTTGACCAAGATGCTCGAGCTCGTTGGTCAGCAAAACAGCTCGGTCAACAGTTTTGGTGGGTTTGGTGGCAGTGGTGGTGGCGGCAACGGCGGTGGAGAGAACGAAGAAACCTACGAAGACGGAAGCTCGCGTGCAGATCTGGATGACCGCAATGCGCCGTGGTCGCCAACGATGAACAGCGACCCAATGCTCCACCGAAACAACATCCGCGTGCGTCCAGGGATGCCATTCAGTCGCCAGCTGCAGTTCAACCCCCGCGACGACTCGCTGGACTCAGCGCGGTCCGACCTCTCGAGTATCTCGGAGAGCGGCAGCGACCACCTCATGGATGTGCTCGTGCCGTCGCGAGACATCCTCAAGATGAGCAGTTCGCGCCATTTCTCCGAGGTCATGCGCAAGAAAGATGTACGTAGCGGCTTTTGACACCTGTCCTATCTGAATTGAGTGAGCTCTTGTGCTTCGAGTTACTGATATCGCCCATGCATCTTGAATAGCTGGCTGAGAAACAGAAAATGGCGGCCGAGAAGGGCATCTCGGACGAAGAGATGATGTCCAAGCTGCGGAAGCGCAACCAGCTGGAGGCGGACACGCGGCTCTCGACCTCGCCCACACGACAGAACGGTCTGCTGACGAGCCCCAACGGCAAAGAGGACAAGTCCTATGCCTTCGTGACGCAACTGAATTTTAACGACTTGTGAACAACACAGAATGCAATCAGAAAACTAATTTCGCAAACAAGTCCAGTCACAACCAGCCAATTTTCATTCCAAAACATTATCAACGTTATATAGAAATGGAAACAGACAGCCTTCCCCGAATAGTTTTTTGTCTGACCTCTCTCTAAACAAACCTAACATAATAAGCTAACTTTTACTGTATCATCATCATTCGCATTCTCCTCCATCAGTCTCCTTTCATATAGTCAGTACTCTGTCAGCAGCATCCATCCCTCTTCCAATGACTGCACTTAACTGACGTTACCAGTGCCTCCGACTTGGTCTGGACAGCGGTAGTCCTCCGGCAGCAGCGATCGCTGGAGCTTGTTGAACGCGAACTGGCGCTTGCCCGTGTTCTTCAGCGCGTTCTCAATTCGCACGCCGTGGCTCCGCATGACAGACACCGTCGCAGGGATGCGGTTGTCTGGCAGATCGTGATGGCGATGCAAGATGCGCACTTGCTCCAGCGTGACTGACATCGCCGTACGGTCTTTTGCACTCTTGCACACTGTCACGCGACCACCACCTAGTTCACGACACAAGTCCGAAGACCGCTTCAGGATCTCGGGACGCTTGGTTTTCACCAAGCTCTGTGCAGCATCGAGAATCGCCGTCTCCAGTGCGCGGAACTCCTGTGTGACCTGGTCCTCCGTCATCTTCATCGGCGCTTGGTTCATGTTCCTGTAGCGATGCGATCCACGTACAAAGTTACCTGTATTCGACGGTAACGCGACAGTGAGGCGGCAGTACTTCTCGCAGAAAGCCTTCAGCGGTCGCAGGTTGTTGATGTTGATCATATCCTGGAGCTCCGTCTTCGCGCGCTCAGTGTTATTCGCAATCGTCTGCATTTCGTTGATACCCTGCGTGAACAGCAGTGGAGTGACCGAGATCTCGCCTCCGCTTGCAAGACGATCAGGCAGCTCAACTTCAGCAGTTGCCACTTGGACAGTCACAATGTACTTGACCGACGAACGCTTTGCATCGCGACCATTCTTGTGGGAGACAGTGACCTTGACAATCCCGGCTTCGTCACTCGTATCTTTCTTACGAGACATACGGAATGAGAAACGGTTTGATGGTTTGTCACGAACGTCTTGGATCACAAACGCCACACACGACAGGTTCGCTACCGAGCCAGCCATGTCTTCAAGCATACCGATCTCCTTGCCGTGCGTGGACAGAAGCGACTCAACTTGGAAGAGGAAGCCCAGCGTCGACAATTGGCACAGCATGTCTTCGCCCTTGACGATATCTGGATTCTGGATCGCAACCTCCACCTTGCGTACAAAACTGCACGTCAAAGCTGCCAATGCCTGCGCGAACGCGCAGTCCATGCGCAGCTGCAAGTCCCACTGCAGGTCGTCGTACTCGCGGATCTCTTCGGGCCACTTGGAGATCTCCAGATCCGTCTCACTGATCTTCGCTTGCAGCTTTTTCAGCTTCGACTGGAACGAAAGAATACCACCCTTGTTGAACTTGTAGCAATGCGCCGATGGCGCGCCGACCGTCGTGAAGTCATATACCGAAACCTCCTTCGACGTGCGTCTCTTCTCATCATTGATGAAAGAGTTCGTCGGACCAATCAGAAGATCCTGGATGTGCAGGTTGATCGGGACAAAACGCAAGTCGTCAGACTTCTTCTCCACGCTCGCCTTGAAGTACTGCTTGTGCTTATCACGATTCACCAAGTACTGGATGTTCTTCCGAATCAGCGCCACGTACTCCTTTCGTTTCTTCAGACGGCCTTCGAGCCACTCGCGCGCAATCGCAGTATCGCCCTCGTCCTGGATCTGACCAATCAGGGTGCCATAGAAACCGCGCGTTTGCTTGTCTTTCTTTTGACCCAAGAAAGCATGCAAGTCTTCTCGCGCTTTCTCCACCTGCTCTTGGCGTTCAACAGCAAGGAGCTCGATCAGCTGGCGAGGAATCGCGTTCGCGTACACACTTTCTTGCAAATCTTCCACGACGAGACCACCGCCGCCGTCTTCCGTGTCGTACTGGAAAAACCGGATGATGTTGCCGATATTTTTGTGCGATGAGATATCTTCTTTTGACGGCATCTCGCCTGGCATCATCACCGTCTGCACACTGAGCTCGGCGTTGTTCATGTTTCCTTGGAGCATCACATCGACTTCTCGCTGCAACGAAGGGTGCTCTTCCAACACCGTGCACGTGTGTTCGTCCGTCGGGTGGACATTCAGCGGCTGACCGCTGGCCGCAGCATCGAGGACAGCTTGAGACGACGTGACAAACTCGAGAAGTGGATGGAACATCGTCATCTGGTAGGAAAGTTGCGTCGACGGAGTTTCGTTCCTTGATCCCGATCCGCCATTTCCATAGCTGCTTGTTTGTCCCTCCAGGTAGTTCGAGGCAAAATTGTGACCCGTGTCACGCTTCCCGATTGTACTGGCGTGAACTAAGAATCGAAGCACAGTGTTTGACGCATGTCCGATGACTGGCACCTCGAGCACAGCAACAAAAGGGAAGATCGAGTTCGACGCGCCGTTGCTCAGTGCCGATTCGGTCTCTCCTACCACACCAACAGGCTCAGTCGTTCCGACGCATTTCCATTGAGCTTTTCTGCAAATAGTCGCGAGCGAGGTGTTCCCGTTGATTGGCTCTTTCGACGAGAAGAAGTCGAGAGAAACGAAGCACGCTCGGTCAAAATTCGCCGGAAGCTTGAGGCGCACGATCAATCGAAGCTTGTTGCCAGGCTCGTCACCGTTGATCATAGACTCACCCATGCTGATACGATCACGCAGAAGCTTCGAGTATGGCATGTGAGGAGAGGAGCCAGACGAGCGAGGAGTAATGTTGAACACATCCTCCTTCGACGACTGGTCAATCGATTCAGGCTCTTCGTGATGGAACGTCTCTGTGCTGGGGTTCCACTGGAGGAACAGCAGCAGCAAAGGAGGGAGACCTTGCGGGCACCACACAATGAAGAAGTACCACACTAAATCCGAGAGCTCGCCGCTGTCGCCACGACCAGACACGTACTGCGCGATGTAGATCACTTGCGCCGAAATGTACAGCACGCACGTGGTTGCGATGATAATGTAGAAAATCGTGAGCGAGCTTCGGATGCGTGGCTCCGATGGGTCCTCGTTCAGCATCAACGAGCGTCCTCTGCTCATCACCATGCATCCGAGAATCATCAGCATCAAGGTGCGCACGACGAAGCCAGTGCCCAAAATCAAGTAAAACGACTGGATATCGCACAAGCGAACCGCATCGCGCACCACTCTTCCTTCAGCCGCCAAACTGCCTGTGCACTCTTCTTCCGAAGCACACTGCAGTGACTTTTCATCGAAAACGCAGCGCAGGTCGTCATCAGCGGCAATCGACAGCGCCACAATCAGTGCCACTACAGCTGCGTTCGCTATAATGTACCCGATAACAGCCGGCGACTTGATCGACAACTTCTTGAAGCTCTTGAAGGACAGCACGCTCGCCCAATGGAAGCATAGCGACAGGATCATCATGGTGTTGAAGAAGTACTGCGCAGTGTACCAATGGACGTACGCTTTCGATGGCTCAATGACCCAGACAAGAAATCCACCGCAGCCTGCTGCGAAGGAAAATAATGCCGAGATCGCGACCATGTCTGTCCAGAGTGTCGTCATCGTGAGCGGCAATCCATGCTACAAATCCAAAAAGAAAAAGATAAGCATGTGAGACACCAGTATAATCGACAAACGCAGCACACGTCAAAGCAAAACTTACCCATCGAATGATAACCAGTGAGAACAGAAAGCAGAAGCCAAAGATCACGATTGTGGCGAAATCCAGTCGGGACGCGACTCGCTCACGGCTCGCTGTGAAGTTTCAACAGTGCACACATATTAAATAACGATGAACTCACGTGCCCGCCAACATACAAGATTCCATCATGTGCTGACACATACCTTTCGTCACCGAATAGAACAGGATTGGCGAGTTGTCGACAGCAGCCGCCAAGCCCTGGAAGGCAGAAAGGTAGGCTTTCTCAATCGTCATCGAGTCGTTGGACGGGTTCTTGAAGTTGTCGAACGTGATGTTCAGCTTGTCGCCATTATTGATATCACCGACGAACGAATCCGGAATGATGAATGAGATGTTCGATTTCCCTACGAAAAGATCCAGGGGCACCTCTTTTCCTTTGTGCTGCATACGAGCAGCATTCACATTCGTGATCAGCGCCGAGAAATCTGGCTCCAGCCCCTTCGCGACTCGCAGCAGAATGAAAGCACCGGCTCGAAGCACTGCTCCACTGTTGAAGCTCATGCTCACGGACGTGTTGCCCATCAGCTGTGGGTTTGAAGCCTCCATCTTGGTATCTGAGAACATCCCGATGAGCGTGTACGTGTTGGACGTAAGCTCCAAGTTGAAAACCTGTCGTGGAGTAGACGCGGAGTTTGTTGTTGCCCGACAGCCGGTACCGTCGAATTTCACGTTCAGAACCGTCAACTCCGTCTTGGTGCCTGGTCCGAGACGCGTCGAGACGTGGTCAACTGAGAACACATACTCGGATTCAGGCTCCGAAAGAGCACCCAAGATGCTCGAATTCAGGTCCACCAGAGTCTTGTTTCCGTCGCGCCGACAGTTCGCCAAGCTGTCTCCAATGTAGCAGTTGGACGACGACCCCTCAAATGCCCACAGCTGCGGCGCGTTGATTTCCATCGTCGCCGTAAAGGTGCATGAATCGCTCTCGAGAGAGTCCTGGGTCAAGTCGTACGTCTCAAGCATCTCTGGGAAATTCCACTTCGTCGTCACCACCAGTGAACAGTTCGTACACGTTCCTTTCAACGAGGAGTTGATCGTCATCGTCGGGATGTCTGTGAGTGAACTCTCGATGCTCTGGATCTCCGACCGACCGCAGCCTTTCATACACGAGAGGCCGTCGGTGTACTTGCTCGCTGCGTAGTCGCCCGAGTTGAACACACATTTTGAAGACTCACAGTTGTATCCAATCTTGTCTGGAAACGCATCCGCCGCTGTTTCAATCCAATCGACATCACAATCACAAAGAAGCACTAAATCAGCATGCGCTCATTTTAGCACTCACCCATACTCGACAGGATTATCACACGCACCTGCTGCCGTTCCAGTGAACGCGCTGCCCAGCAACAGGATGTAGCCGACGCACGAGATGACGCTCTTAAATAACTCGGTCCTCGGCATAGATCCCACCACCGCTATCCGTCTCTGCGTACTTTTCGAGCGAGAAGATCTGGTAGCTAGGCGTGGCGTCTGTTCATTCTCCGCGGCGTCTCCACCGCGCGCGTCGTTCGCTGTAGTGGTCGCCAGCTTGCCTGTCAGTCTGTCTGTCTGTCTGCTCTGGATCACTCGCGCTGTCCTGTTGGCGCTTTGCTCTCTTGGTCTCACGCACGCGCGCTCGCTCGCACTCCACACGCAGTCACTGCACACACAGACTCACACACCGGAGATAGACAGCTCGTCGATCTCTCTCTCTTGTTGTTTTCCAGCGCGGACACACGGCAAGCCAATAAAGTCTGGAAAACGGCTTTGCTTCCGCGGCGGCTTCCTTTCCTTTTTCTCTTCAGTACTGAGTCGCCCAGTATATGCTGGAGAGAACGGAAAAGGCAGCGCGGAAGGCAGCGTGAGAGAGGCAGGCGGCGGCGCCAGGAAGCGTGATTTTTGTATGAGAAAATGTAGGGAAGCGCGGCAGACAGACAGCGCCTCTTCTTTTTCTCTCCATTTGGTATCTCACTTCACCCAACCCCTCAGGCGCAACCCAAAAAGCCCGAATAGAAGCCCCCGCCCGCTCGACTGCTGTAATAGAAGAAGCCAGTGCATCACTGCTGGTAAGGGACAAACAACTTGTTTGTCCCGAACAGTAGTAATGCTCTCTCGCTCACTTTCGCGCAGTACCTGAGGACGGCGCACGTCGCTGGGTGCAACAGACGCAAATAATCGTTTAGCCTTGAAATGATGCATACCCTTTTCTAAACTCCTAAGTATTCATAAATCATGATTTGCAAACTCCTTTATCTAGCATTCTATCTGCCGTAATTGTGCAAGCCGTTATGATAGGCGCACACGCGTGGGTCAAGTGGATGAAAGGAGGTTTGGTTTGGTCCATTCCGCCATTTGAAACTGAAAAACTCTTCTTCGCTCAGGCAAGCGAAATATTCGGAGAGAGGGAGGAGCAATGGGAAACAATGGGCCAGCACCACACACTTACTTGCGCTTGCAAAATGGTGGTGGTGGCTCGATGCGAGACGTGTGGCACCAGTGAGGTGTCAATCTGGTGCGCTGGCATGATTTATCCAGACTCGCTCGTTCTGATTTATACTTGGCCTCTGTATGGATTCTGACTCGATGTTAGCTGATGATCAATGTCTGATGCGAATCTGAGACCACAATCGTTGCTGATCTGAATCTGAGTATCAGTCGAAATCCATCTGACGCACATTATTACTTCTAATACCATTGGACATTTGGTTCATACCTCCCTCACATCTGACGCCTTGTGGGCTAAATTTGGCCACAACGATCAAGCCATTTTGAGTTGCAGCAACCTCGAAGATGGCGGGCGAACCAACGACGAAGACGCTCTACTGCATCCGCCACGGCGAGTCAACGTTCAATGAGTGGCGCAAGCAGAGCATCTGGAACTTCTCGTGGATCTGGGTGCGCGACCCCATGATCATCGACGCGCCGCTCAGCGCCAAGGGCGAGCAGCAGGTGCGCCATTTGTGTTAATGAAATGGACGACACGATTTGCGTTCATATAGTTCTCATGCGTTTCCGATTCTCTTTGCACTATCAATGCGTGTGCAGGCCCAACAGCTTCATCAGACCATCAAGTCAAAAAAGCTGGATGAGCGTGTTGAAATCGTAGGCCCCAGATCTATTTGCTATTGTCGATAGAGTTGCTGCTGCTGGTAATTGCTGATGTGCTCAATCTCATTTGCTGTGCTAACTGGTGCGCAGATCATCACGAGTCCTTTGACACGAGCCGTCCAGACGATGGTGGGAGGCTTCCAGGATGCCAGCATCCCTATCCTCCGTAGGTTTTGTGGTGATCATTGCCATTGCGCTGTGTCAGTAGATGACTTCAAGTTACTCACTCGCTGCTTTGTTTTTGTAAACCTTGAGGTAGTGGAGCCGTCCTGCCGCGAAATGCTCGACACCGCATGTGATATCGGACGCCAACCTGATGGTATGTGTTCACTCCATTTTCTTTCTCTATCTCAATTCGGTAACTATACTATACAGCAACTTTAATTGCCATTCCATGACGTCTGCAGAGCTCGCTGCGAGCTTCGCGAACCTGAACGTGGATTTTTACTCGCTCGAGCAGTGCTGGTGGCTCCCACCGCACAAGAGACCAGCAGACACGAAGAGCTCTTTATCGTTCATCCCAAAGACCCACGAGCAGGTGTTGCCGTTTCGCGAGAGCGTCGCGGATGTGGACGCGCGCATCAAAGCACTCCTCGCGAAGCTCAACGAGCTCCCAGAGAAGCACATCGCGATCGTCGGTCACAGCGCGTTCTTCAAGCGCATGCTGGGCATGAACCGCAAACTCCACAACTGCGAGCTATACGAAGTGCCCTTCGCAGAGGTCGCGAGCCGGTACGGCATTCACATAGACGCGTAACGTGAACATACGTGAATGAATGAATAGATTCGGGCTCTGTTAATACAAATGCAGCTATTCAAGTGTCTACTTGTGTCTCATGGATATATGGTCATTCAATCGCAATGTATATGCTCAACTGATGTGCATTGACCAGTTCTTCTACGTGGAATGGTAGAATGGTTCAATCAAACTCTGGACGATCTCCATTGGACGCGGCTATCATGTCTGCTTCTGGTAGAATCGCATGTACATCAACGAGCCAGCGAGAGCGCTTCCAAAGCCTGCGATCATCACCGGCACCATCAAGTTCATGAAGATTGGCTCGCCGCCGTGGTACTCTCGACAGTAGATTACCGCCTGCAGTGGCAGGCCGAGGATCATCCCGAACCAGAAAATGTAGTTGCCCACGCGCGTGCCTTTCAGACCGCGTCCGTACATGATGATGATCACCTGCAGCATCTGCAGGATGAAAAAATACATCTTGACCGTACGGAACACGATGACGAACACGCACTCGTGGAGCGCGGCCGAGATGAGGAACGTGAACAGCGTCGCGCTGCGCTTCGAGAGCTTGTACGTCTCGAGCGTCTCCAGGTACACGTGGCGCAGGAGGAACTCGTGCACGGGCTTGTTCCACTTCCTTGCAAACTCGTCGAACGTGGTGCTGTTCCACCAGTCGCCGTAGAAATCGCGGTCCGCCAGATACGTCAGCTCAGCAAAGCCGTTGCAGATGCACTCGAAGATGATGAACCAAATCATGAGGTAGCAGCCGAGGAACGGCAGCAGCAAGTTGATGACCACCAGTACGGGGTTCATGAGCGCCGAATCCTCCAGCCGCGGGATCACGTGATCAGTCACAATGATATACAGCATCGACATCGCGAGCGCGTTCGCCAAAAACTTCTCCGCCACGTACCCCCAGCGGATCCTGTCGGTGCGCGGGAACTTTGGCTCGTAGACCAGCGTTGGGTAGAAGAGGTATAGCGTAAAGTCTTTCACGTCCGGATTTGGCGCCACGTTCTCGTTGCGCGCGAGCTCCAACTTGGTGCGGATGTACGAGTGCATCTTCATCAGCAGCACCAAGCACTCGACAAACGCCGACACGGCGTGGATCGTGTTCCAGTCGCGCGAGATGATACAGATGACCGTGAACACGAACATGACGCTCTGCAAGAAGTGGTGCACGATGTTGATCAGCAGTCGGCCCGAGAACCATTGTGTGCCCGCCATGTACACAGGGATGAGGGCTGTGTACGAGTAGAGCGTCTGGCACGCAAACGTCACGAGCACTTCGAGAAAGTGCCACGAGTAGAATACCGAGAGCAGCAGCTTCGCGTCGTAGAGGTCGCCGCGCGAGAGCAAGTTGGACAGCGACGCCGTCATTGTGTACAGTCCGCCGGCGATCATCGCCAGGTTGTACATGCCGCGGAACTCGGACATGTGCACCCCCGAGCGATGGTCTGCCGGGTCTAACGGCGACACGCTCATCGAGAATTTCTTCACGGCGCGCAGCTTGGACGGCGACGGGGTTGCAGGTGGCGACGGCGCTTCATTGTCATTGTTAGTGCTATCGCCATTGTTCTTGTTGCCAGTGTTGTGCTTGGGTGGCAATGCTGTGGACGGGTCGTTGGACGTCGCGTGCTGCACCGCCGCCTTGCGCTTCGCCTGCGATCGTTGCTGCGCCATGAGAGCGTATGTGAATGTGTGAGGAGGGTGCAGTCGTGTGTTTGCGCGTGCCGATGGAATGCGCTGAGATGTCCTTCTTGCGGCCGCCTGTCGCTCGCCGCAGAAGCCAAAAATCGTGCGCGAGCGCTGCTTGTTGCTTTCTGTGCCAATTGCGCTCTGGATGTCGTTTCGTGCGACTCTTCTTGGGAAAGGAAAAAAGTAGAGGTTGAAAGCAAGGAGCGAGCAATTCTTTGCTGAATTGCGTGCTTGAAGCGAAGGCTTCTGGCTCGCTTGTATGTTGACAGCTTCTAGGAGCAGTGCATTTTGTATCACAAATCTGCAGCTATGCATTTGTCGTTTCTATTCGTCATGATAGTAGGACAAAAGAATCTTCCACCATTAACCATGGAAGACTTTACAATTAAGATTACTGGACACTGTATTTAATGTTTGCTACAAATTCTATTCGTTCTTGTCTTTCTTTGCATGGGACAATTTGCACAGATTATGAGCCATCGGAACCATAATCAATCACTCACAATGAAACCAACCCAGAGAGAAAAGGCTTTGCTTTATTAAACATGTGCGTGTGATTAAATACATACATACCAGCGCGATTCTCTCTCTCTCTCTTGTGTGAAGCTCTTCTTTTCTCGTGCTGCCGGTGACTCGCACTGCTCGCAATCCTCTTTTTTCAACGTGTGGTTGATGTCGAAAATGAAATGACCAGCTTCCAGGTTCAACAACAAAGAAAACAAATCCAACAACAACTCCCAGCTTTCCCAGAACCCTTTCTTCTTCTGCCACCCAGATATTCACGATCGCGGAGTCGGGTTGAACCCCACGAAGCCATCGTCATTTTCTCTTGCATGGTTGGTGGATTTTGTTTCAGTCCGACTTGACGGCGAGCAACCATAGCACAACCACCAACGGTTTCCATTTCTTTGCTTGCGCTCTTTCTCGCCTCTTCCTTACAACCAACGGACACTATGTTGCTCAAAGAACTCGCGTCTTCAGTTTCCCTGAGATGAGGGACCAACAGCCAGCGATGCTTTCTTTAGAAAGCCAAAAACTGTAGCCATCTATTTATTCACGCCCGGATATTTTGCAGATCAGAATATATAGGTATATATGCGTTTCTGTCATTACGAGGTTCTCTGATAAGAGCTACATCTTGTTTCTTGAGTGTGTGGACATTTCCCTGATAACTCCCTGTGCGCTCTGCCAAATTCGAGATACCTGGATGATCTTTTTCCGGAGAGATGATAAGAATGGAGCGCGACATCGTATCTCAGCCGAGGCTATATTCAGAGTACCTGCATAATAAGTCGCATCTCTGGCTCAGCTAACATTGGTGGTGCTGCATCACTCCCCTGGTTTACCTGTTATGTCTTCCTGAACTTGCTTTAATCAAAGCCTCACTCTCGCATTTATCACGCGACTCTCGCCAAGCAGCACTCGATTCCAACCAGTCAGCCCACCAAAACACCACCATGCAGCGACTGTGTCCACTCGAGCTTCAGGTCGGACACATCGCGCACTCCAAAGGTCCGTACTATGGAGGATATCACACACGAACATAGCTCTTCATGCTGATTCAGTGAGGTACTCACGATGATCATCTTTTTGTTCTCATTCAGAGTCCGAGAGCTCCCCGACGTCCAGATCTCCGATCGGCTTCAAGTCATGGAAGGACCAGGCGCAGAGCTGCGTCGAGCAGTCTCCAGTGCTTCGAAAGATGTGGCTGGAGCCAAACTGGACGGGCTTCAAAGTGCGCTCCAAGAGCTACTTACAGACCAAGCTGAAGGAACCGACCGAATCGCCCTGTAAGCCCATGTTGTGTTCATTGTAGTAACTACCAGAGGTATACAGAGCCACTGACTAAACGACACGTATGCATGATCCAGTATTTGAGCTCGTCTGGTTCGACCTCTTCAGCGGGAAGCACGAAGAGCTTTTCCACATTTCGCAGTCCAAGAAGAGCTTCGTGCAGAAGGCGATCACAAAGTACGGCAACGACGTCCCGCAGCTCTTTGTAGTCACGCTCATCATCCCCGGGTCACCGATGATCGGCTGCGTGCAGTACTTTGCGCTCAAGAGAGAGATCGGCATAGGCGCGCGGGCGCATCGCGAGGGCGAAGCTCTCTGGAAGAAGTTCCTCCGTGGAGACAGCGAATTCCGCAAGAGCCGCTTCAAACTGATCCCGGGCATCCCCGAGGGTCCGTGGGTCGTCAAGAAGAGCGTTGGTGCCAAGCCTGTGATCCTCTCGCATGCACTTGAGGTGTCCTATTTCCAGGGCGACAACTACCTGGAAGCCGTGGTCGACATCTCGTCCGACCGAGTCTCCAAGCACGTGACTGCGCTCTGCCGCTCGCACTCGACGGCGTTAAAAGTGGACATGGGCTTCGTGATCGAAGGGCTCGACGAAACGGAGCTCCCCGAGGTACTGCTCAGCTGCGTGCAGTACGATCACATCGACTTGGCGCAAGCCACGCCACTTTGAGACTTTCGAACCAGCGAGTCTAACTTGCAAGGCTCTCTACCTAGATACGTTCATTTCTGAGAGAAAAACAAAAATGAAGCGCCTAACCTCTAATTACTATAAAGCGTTTTCTCTAGATTCTTGAGCCAAGAGTGTGACTTCTGCATTTATTGTCCTCGCGTTTGAGATTATCGGCGTTTTGAGCTCTGCCTGTCGATTTTGTCAAAGTGCTCCACCGAGTCAGAGCATGAAGCTAGGGGCACTCCAATTAGCGTGATCATCTGCCGAGTTGTCCTTTCCGACTATGGAATGCGCAACACACTGACAGAGTCTCAACAGATCGACCTGATGCAAAAAGTAGACGGTCGCTCTATTTGGAACGCGTCTGTGTACCGATCGTGTATCAGTGCGCTGTGGAATGCGGCAAGCTCGAGCAGATCACGCAACTTCGTGCATCCAGGCAGGATCGCAGGGTAACAAACCATAACGAGCGATTCGCGACATCAGAATCAATTGGACAAGCTAATGAATGCGGCCAACAGAGCTGAACCGAATTTTGATCACACTTCCGTATTACAAGGTGCTTAATATCTACACATAAATATACCACGGATATTTATTCGTAAAATTGTGTAAAAAATGAATTCAATAATATACCCCAAATGTAGTCCAACGCAAATGCACCAAAGCACTCACTGTTGTTGTGTCAGTCGATTGATTGACAAAATTGACTGTGACCATGTAAGCCAAGGAGCTGCGTGCTTCACGTCCCTGTGCACGTGGCCATCGCCTGAAGGCGTTATGGCACGTAACGAAAATGTTGCGTGTACTGACACGACCTTCTTTCTATTTGTCCATGCGATTCCTTACTCTCACAGGTCTGCTCGTCAAGCGAAGCGCTTGGGCAAGCTCGCTGCGACAACCTCAAAGGCGGAAGAGCATGCTGATGAGGCCGAGAGCGAGGAGAGCGACGACGATCTGGAGGAAAAGCGCCCCACGAACCTCGGCTTCGCGTCCCTAGTCGACTCTGACTCTGACTCTGACTCTGACTCGGACGAGAGCGAAGATGAAGAAGAGGAGGAGGAAGAAGCTGCCAAGACAGTGGTGGTGGCCAAGCCACAGACGCCAGCGTCATCAAAGTAAGAACGCTTTCCCACATTGCCTCACGTCTGCATTTGTATACTACAGTGCGTACTGATACGCATGTTTAAGCAGGAAAAGCAAGAAGAAAAACAACAAGAAGGGTGGGAAAGCAGCGAAAGACAACGACGACGGAGACGCATCCGATGAGGACGACGTGGACGAGATCCTGGATGCGCTCGCAGCGGAGGCCAGCAACATGAGCGTCGAGGTCGCGACGTCACTCCGCAATGAGAGCGAGAACTCTTTGTTTGGCGTCCAACTGGGCTTCATCAACGCCGATAAAGAGATGAAGCGCATCTTTGGGGTACGTCCAAGCACGCATTGACATGGATTCTTTTGTCGCTTGATCCTTAACAACCCTTGATTATTGGTACTGAAGGTGAAAGACGCGCGTGAAGGCAAGACCGGACGTCAGCGTATCGACCCAAGGTACGATTAGCTGCGCTCGTACTGTATATCAAAGCGTATGCTCTAAGATGTACATGGGTTGATTTTGATTCATACTGCGACTGAATAGAAACACTGCGCGGGTGACCACGAAGAAAGTGCAGATCGTGACGCCGCTGGACGAGTGGCCGCGGCCGCCGACGTTCGTGGGTGGCGGCATCCGCTGGACGCGCGCGAACAAGCCCAAGGGCGCGTCGTGGAATAGCTCGTGCAACTACTTTGAGATCACGTGGTCGATGGCGTACAAGAAGGTGAGTGCGTTTCTATTGGGCACAATTGAATTGAAGAACTACTCAACATTTGCTCACATATCCACACTTCTGCTCTGCAGTCCCAAGAAGAATTCGAGGTGCTCCAGCGCACGCACGACCCAAACATCATCGCGCATTTCCTGCACCGGTACCCGTTCCACATTGACGCACTTCTCCAGATGAGCGAGGTGTTCCAGCACCACGGCCAGATGGACCACGCCGCTGACTGCATCAAGCGCTGCATGTACGTGCTCGAGCTTGCGTGGGCGGACCAGTTCGACGTGACCAAGGGCAACTGCCGCATGGACGTCAACACGGAGCACAACGCCGGCTTCTTCCGCGCACTCTTCCTGCTGATGAAGCAGGTCGGTCGCCGCGGATGCATGCGCAGCGCGTTCGAGACTGCGAAGTTGCTGCTGAGTCTGGATCCGCAGGGCGACCCGATGAACGTACTGCTCGCGATCGACTACTACACGCTGACGTCTCGTCAGTGCCAGTTCCTGGTCGATCTGTTCGACTCAAAGCTGGAAGCGGCGGACCGATTCCGCACTGCTGGTGAGGATGCAAGTACCACGAAGAAAAACGTCATCAAGTCGGGTGTCAAGGCGAACAGCGACGATGAGACCATCTCAGCGCTGCCAAACATGCAGTTCTCGCTCGCGCTCGCCCAGTAAGCGCCTGTATTTATTTGTACATCGTGCGGTGTGACTTTCATGTTTTAACAATGTTCTTCACCGTTTGTGCAGCTTCTTCATGGGAAATGCTGACGAAGCGAAAGAGCAGCTTGCGAAGGCGTTGCTCAAGTTCCCGACAGTGTTAAAGCCGCTGTTGGAGAAAATCGCGGCGAGCACGTCGTCATGTGAGTGCCATTGCCATCGAAAGCAGCGAGATTAGATATGTTTTGTGCTGACTCTGTTGCGTGCATGTACATTGCAGCTACTTGGAAGCCGATTCTGTCGAGCCGCGTGTTTGCGAACTCCAAGGCGCTCGATAATGATGGGCTTATCGACCACTTGCTGAACATCTACATTGCGCGCAACCACACGCTCTGGAAGGTGAACGACGTGCAGAACTTCTTGCTGCGAAGTGCGCAGCACGCGCTCGCGTCGCCTGCGCTGTTCACGGCGACCCCGCAAGTGACAAAGCTCCACCCTCCGCTCCACAAGTACCTGCGCGCGGTCACCAACGGTGCGTACTTGATGCCACCGCCAACAGTAGCGTCTATGCAAAGTGTACTCATCATGTACCCTACTGTCACAACAGACTATTCGGACGAGATTACGACCCTCCCGCCTGATCACCCAATGATGCTCCCTCCTGAGCTCCCAAATGGCCAGCCCATGAATGAAGAAGCGCTTGCGGCGCTCGCACAGGTGCAGGAGCAGGTGGCGGCGGGCAACCTCCCGGCGGACGCGAACCCGCTACTGCTGTTCCTGCAGACACTTCTGCCGTGGAACCACGTGGAAGGCGCCGGTCCTCCGCGCGACGACGACCACCAGCATTAACAGCAGTGAGTGAGGTCAAGTGAACGGTGGCTCACTCATGTGATTGCTCTTTGCTGATTGCTCTTTCCTGATTGCTCTTTGCTGATTGCTCTCGCACGATGATACAATATTCGTGCGTGATGGATGGATTCATGCAAGTCGCTCCTGGATTTCGAGTCACATTCGTGCGACATTCGGTGGAGAATTTCACGCGCTTCAAATTTCGTACCCATGTCACCTTGCTCTCTCGTATAAGTAAGAGAAGTCAGTAGTGAAACGCTCGAAAATCCGGGATCTTCACTTGATCGAGCTGAAACTGTGGCAAATACTCATCCGAGATTCTAAAAGTTAATAAATCAGCCACTTTGGATACCCAGATACATGTCGCCTCTCCCCGCCTCGATAAATGCTGGTCGTGTTGTCAGATGTCGGCTCTCCTGCGAACCAGTGCTTCACCCGCTCTCCCCAGAGCCCCCGTCCCGCACACACAACAGCTTCCTTCCCCTTTTCCTGCTCGCTTCCTGCGCGAAAGTTCAATTCCGCATCAGTCATTTGCCGCATTTCCGCATTTCAAGCTCCGTGGGTAACAGCAACGGCATCGACGGACTGACACGCGACCAACACCATGGGCAACTCGAGCAGCAGCAACGGCGGCGATAGAAGCTCGCAGCCGCAGAAGCGCGGCACGAAGGCGCGTCAGACGGGTGCCGCGCCAGTCGTGCGTCCGCCACACAACCACCACCAGCAGGCGCCGCCAGCTCCAGCGCCGGCTGCCGCGGCGCGCGCGAACCCAGCCACCCGCGAGCGCAAGGCTTTCAAGGAGCTGGTATGCTTAATAATGCGCATGGTTGTTGTTGTTATGGTAGCTGAGCGCGGAAAACTGACTGGGGGTTTTGTATGTGGTGGGGAAACTTGTAGATCACGGGCGAGCTGCGTGATGTGAACGAGTACTACGACATTGAGCAGAAGGAGCTCGGCCACGGTGCGTCTTTTGATTACTCCTCACCCACGTCTTTTTCGTCTGTGTGTGCTCATGAGAATGTAAAATACTGATTCGCACATGTTGTTAATGGATGCAGGTCACTACGGTACTGTGCGCACGGGTATCAACAAGGCGAGCGGCAAGAAGCTGGCGATCAAGACGATTCCAAAGGCAAAAGTCAGCCGACCTGAGACCATGCGTCGTGAAATCAGCATCCTTCGTGTACGGTTTCACTTTGTATCCTCTTTGGTTGAAGTCCCGCCACAATGGGTACACGAATGATTGTGAGATCTAATTTTTTACTTTTCTTTTTATGACGTGGATGCAGACCCTGGACCACCCGAACATCATCAAACTGTACGACGTGTTTGAGGGCAACCGCCACCTTCACCTGGTGACGGAACTGTGCACGGGTGGCGAACTCTTCGACCGTATTATCGCTCGTGGACACTATAGTGAAGCTGATGCCGCCGTGCTGGTGCGCAAGATCTGCGATGCTGTCAAGCACTGCCACGATCGCGATATCTGCCACCGTGATCTCAAACCAGAAAACTTCCTGTTTGAGACCCCTGCGGAAGATGCGGAGCTCAAGGTCATCGACTTTGGTCTCTCGCGTATGGACGACGGTCTTTCCGCTGGTGTCATGACAACGCGTGTGGGAACTCCTTACTACATCGCCCCAGAAGTGCTGGGACGCCACTACGACAAGTCGTGCGACTTGTGGAGCATTGGTGTGATCACGTACATCTTGCTGTGCGGCTACCCACCGTTCTACGGCGATACCGATCCGGAGATTTTCGCGTCTGTGCGTGCTGGTCGCTATGATTTCGACTCCCCTGAGTGGACGCACGTGAGCGCTGAAGCGAAGGATTTGATCAGCAGACTGTTGCTGTTGGATCCATCGAAGCGATTGACGGCCGACGAAGCTCTTCGCCACCCATGGCTGTCCGGATTCGCTCCAAGCACCGAAATCAACCTCAACTCGAATATCTTCTCGAGCCTGAAGCGTTTCACTGGCCACAACAAGCTGAAGAAGGCTGCGCTTGCTGTAATCGCTGACCAGATGACGGAGACCGAAATCGACGAGTTGAAGAAGCAATTCATGGCGATTGACTCGGATGGAAACGGCGTCATCACCATCGCCGAGCTCGCGGATGCGTTGCGCGGCATGGGACTTGGCATGATTGAAGAAGAAGTGACGGAGTTGCTGAAGGGCATCGACATTGATGGCGACGGACTCATCGATTACCCTGAGTTCCTTGCTGCCACCATGAAGCGAAACCTGGCGAACAAGGAAGAGTACCTTGTCAACGCGTTCAACTACTTTGACACGAAGAAGCAGGGCGTGATCACGAAGGCAGACTTGGTGCAGTTCATGGGCAGCGAAGAGCAGGCGCAGGAAGTGATTGACGAAGTGGATGTGAACGGCGACGGTCTGATCAGCTTTGAGGAGTTTGTGGGCATGATGGAGCGCAAGGGTTTTGGCGACGAGTCGGAGATCGGCGGCAGCTCGGATGATCTGTCCAGCAGCTTCCTTTCTGCAAAATTCCCATCTGGAGGTGCGGCCGCGCCTGGGTACCACTCAATCAAGGAAACCGAGCTTTAAGAAGAACACGGGCACTTTACCGCAAAGAGACGTGATACTCCGCGAAGAAAAAAAAAGAAATTGAGAGACGTCTACCTGCTTGTACGTACACACACAGTTCATGATGTATATATGATGAGTGAGGTGCTACATTTATTCACTGTCGCAAGTTCCACAAATCCCAGATCAATTCATAAGCATTCTTGCTCTGGGAAACTTGCAATTGTTTGACTGCTCGTCTGTTGTATTGAGGAGCAGGCCGCTTGTATTTGCTTACTTCGCTTTGCTGCGCTTGTTGATCTTGTCGTGACGCTTCTCTGCTGCGAGTTTCTGGAGTCGGCTCAGCGCATCTCTCTCGGTTCGCTTCAGGTCCTGCGCCAGAGCCGATGACTGTCCGCGACGGTGGATGTTGAGCTCTTCCTCCAGCTCGTCCGACCGCGTGTCCATGTAATGCGCCAGCTTCTGCTGGTAGTGCTGTCGCGCTGGCGGCTCATAGTCGCCGAAGACCAGACGTCCGGGTCCTCTCTTTTTCATTTTTGTGGTCGTCGCTGATGCCGTCTGTTGTGCAGATTGCTGCGTCTTCTGGTACCCTGCTTTCTTCAAGGTCTTCTTCACAGGTGAGATGGTGAGTGACGATTCAAACATGCTGTAGAGGTTGCGTCCACTGCCATTGCCATCCGACTCGGCGATATCAGGCAGTGCTTCAGAAACACCCAGAGGCTTTGCCCCATTTGCAGCTTTGTCAGCCGGCTGATTGATACTCTGGCTTTTCTTCTGGACGTACCGCTGAAGCTCTGGGATCGAAGACTTGTCCGCCTTGTTTTTCATCGTCAAGAGGGTTGTGTCGCGGCGCTGCGAGCTTCCTCTGTGCTTCACACGCCCCACGAGCAAAAGTTGCAGTTGCGGGACGCGCGCCGTGGTCGCCGACAGATCACACGAGATCTGGATCTCCACTTCGTCCAGGATCTTGAACACGCAACTACCGTCGGGCGGTGCGCTCACCTCGAGGCGCTCAGCCTCGCTGTCGTAAAAAATATTCGCCTGCGGGATCATTCGAATGCAGTCGGCATTCGCAAACACGCCAGTCGGTGGGTGGGTGTCGATGATGCGAACGCCGCAGAGCAGAGGGTCCATTTGCACCATGCCGTCTTTGTCGCGAATATACACTGGCGCGCGGATGTCGTACTTTGGCACATATACGATAAACCCATTTTGCTTGAGCGACGTGATCACAGCCTGCACTTTGACTGTGTGGCTGCTAAAGTAGAGCGCCAGGAAGAGCTCGTCACAGTCGCGCGCCGCCAATTTCGCGTTTCGGTTCTTTTTGTTCAGGTTTTGCGTCAGCGGGACGAGCTCGCTTGGCGGGAAGATCGTCGCAGCCTCGTCATCGCTTGAAGTGTTGACTTGCTCCGCAGCAAATGACTGCTGGTCCTCGACGTGCAGTTTGCTGTCGACGGACGAAATGAGGTCGTCAAGAAAGTCTTCGTTGTCGTCCAGAACCGACATGGTCATCGACGGCGGCAGCTTCTGAGGCTGGTTTTGCGCCATAGGATAGCTCTGAACTTGATTTTCCGCACCATGTCCACCAACCTCGAGCGATGCCAGCAGCTGGCGGTGGACGATGATGTCTGCATATCGACGAATTGGCGATGTAAAATGCGTGTAGTGCTGTAATCCAAGACCGTAGTGCGCGTAGCTCGTCATGTCGTCGTTCTTGTCCGAGCGCGCGTCCGAATCGCTCGCACAGACGTACTCGGCTTCCGACATCACGCGCACAGCCAAAGACTTGAGCAGCGACATGGTCTTCGAGTCGACGTTGCCCGATTTTTCGGCGGTCATCAGTGATTGTTGGAGCGTGTAGTTGTTCGATGCGTCGATCACAATGTCTTTCGCTTGCGCGATCTTGATCAGCTGTGTGAATCGGTCCCCTGACGGTGGTGGGTGGCGACGCAGAAGCGCGTTTTGGGGGAACACGTCGACGATGCGCTTTGCAACGCACGAGTTCGCGATAATCATCAGCTCAGCAATCGTCGAGTGGATCTCCAAACTCTCCTTCACGATGATCTCGACACCTTCTTCGCCCAACTCGGACACATTCAACGAGAAGCGCACTTCTTCGTGCTTGGACAGGTCTAAGCCGCCCTGGTCTCCTCTCGTTTGCGCCAGTTTCCGAGAGATGTCGGTCAGCAGAATCAAATCTTCGCGGATCTCCTTCTGTAGTGGCAACGGGATCTTCCCGCCAGCGACACCCAACGGCAGCTCACTCGATGATGACGAATCGGACGACAACGAGCGCACCCGTCGGTCGTTCTTGTCATGAAGCAGCTTGCCACCGTCTGCGTTCAGTCCCTGGATCATGCGATGCGCTTGTTCGTACGTCATCGACGAGCACGAGCGGATGATCGAGCGACCAAACCAGGTTTTCCCCTCAACAATCTCAAAAGTCTTGCCATCGAGCTCCCAGATCACACTCACAGCCAGACGATCAACATTTTGATGCAACGAGCAGAGGTCACCGCTGAGAACCGATGGGAGCATGTCGAGACGCATCCCGACCAGGTACACGGTCGTCGCGCGATTACGAGCTTCGTAGTCGAGCGGCGACTCGTGCTCCACGAAATATGACACGTCCGCGATGTGCACACCCAGCTCAACGTTGCCATTCGCCAGGCGACGCACCGACATGGCGTCATCGATATCCTGACACCCGGGAGGGTCGACGCTAAACACGCGATGTGTCGAGCGTAGATCGCGACGCACTCCGACTTCTTCTGGTGGGACCTGCCAATCGAGCAAATCGCAAAACTTTGGACGCTTCGCCGTCGAGCACTCGGCGATCTTGTTGCCTTCAATGTCACACTCGGGTAAACACGCGAGCGCGGCTTCACTGAACGGCGCTTCCTCGATCTCATTCTGCACGAGCAAGGCACTCAGTTCCGTTGACAAGCTCCCCGTCTCGCCAAGCACGCCAACGTAGTGGCCGTTTGGGTACATGGAATCGACAGCCCAGTGGTCGATCACCACTTTCAGGCGCTTGTCCACGAGCGTGTCCATACGCTGTGAGCGGATGCGCACTTTCGGGATGCGGTTGTCCATCGGGATCGCGAGTCCGTAGTCATCGTTCGCGCCGACGGTCGACGACAGAATCGTCGCGACGTGGTAGCGTGATGAGCGCTGGAGCACGCCAACCACGTAGCCTGTCGGGATCGCCTTTGAGGATGGTGAGGCGCTGGCACCACTATCGTCAACGCCCTCCTTGTTGGTTCGTTTCAGCTTTCCTTCGCTGTCAGTCTCATCTGCTGTGTAGTGGACGAGCATGCGATCGCTCTGTGGGGTCCGCCAGTTCTCCTTGGGCAGCAGCTGCACGACGACCTGATCGCCATGCACGCCGCGGTTTATGTCTTCACGTCCGTAGACAAACACGCGTTCCATGGCATCACCACCACTAGCTTTCTTTCCTTGTACCACTACAAACGACTCCATGGGGTTGTGCGAGCTCACGTCTAGTTTGCCCTTCAGCAGTTTCCCCGTCGCGAGCAGCACTTCGAGCTTCAACGACGGCAGATGCGGTGTGAACTCGGCATTCGCGACAGCCACGCCATTCTCGTCAATCGCACGGCGCTCGGCCCACCAAATGATCGCCTCCGCTGTGTTGAACGCAAGCTCTCTCAGGAAATCGCCGTTGCGCTTGAAGCGCCGGTTCAGAAACTCTTCGCACGTGATCACTTCGCAGCCGACGTCCGCGACGACCTGCACACTCAATGACGAGTCGATGTCGCGCGTCATGAAGATCAACCGCGAGGATGCGCTCACGTGGTGGCTTTGATACCACTGCAGCGTCTTGAGGATCGCGCGCTCGTTGCGCACCGCGAGCGGCTCCATCTCGGGTGAGTCGTCCACGTCCAGATCCACGTACGCGCCGCCGAGCTGCGTCTTCGTAGACGTCTGCGCGTGATGCTGGTCCGGAAAGAAGTATACGCATGTGTCTGCAACCATGCGCCGATCTTCGCGGAAGAAGTTTTTGAGTCGCATGGCGTCTCGCGACGGCGCAATGCGTAGCGCCTCGAGATATACGGTCTGCAGCACGAGCATATGCTTGACGACGTCGCCAAAGAGCTCTTCCTCGAGCAGCTCCATGCACTGCAACAAACAGAACGCGTCCGGCACGACGTACTCTGCGCGCTCCTTCGCCATAGGGCGCTTCGGTCGGAAGAACGCCGCCACACTATCAGCGCTGAAGCACGTTGCGCACTTGTCGATGCCGCACGGGATGTCGCTGCGCACGTAGCGCTCCTGTGCGCGCAATGCGCCGGGCTTGCGGCGGCGGCTCTTCTCCAGGAAACTCATCTCGGTGTGCACGTCATCCCAGTGGGTGCGTAGCCCCGCGGTCGCGAGGTCGCGCGCCTCGAGACGCTTCGCGTCCGCTTCCGCCAGGTTCCACGCTGCTGCCATCTTGGCTTTTTCAACTTAGGGTGAAATGGGGATTGCGAAATGATGAGGATGACAGAGGGTACACTTGAATCAAGCGCTTTGATTGGCTATAATGAACATGTTTAAATAGTTTTAGCCAACCGCTAGATGTAACCTGATGAGACAGCACTGCTGATTGACTGAAAGCCAACAGTGGTAACAACATCAGTATTTGCTAGACCGGGTTCTCCCATGCAGTATGCTGCGCGTGGAGCTTCTGCAGCACCTTATCCGTGATCCCTTGCACGCGTAGCAGATCAGAGAGCTATGTATGCGTAGTGTATAACAGCACATCAGCAATCCACGCCAAACAGCAGCAGGGTTAGACACACCAGTTCGATGCATCAAACACAGCAAACAGGTTTCATTTCGTACCTGCGAAAATGGTCGCGCTTCCACTATTTTCTCGGCGCGCTTGTCCCCGATCGAGTGCAACTCCAGCAGTTCATCGTTGCTCCCAGAGTTGAGGATTTCCAGCAAGTCTCGCTCCATCACGACGCGCACGTATGCTGAAGTCGCCATCTGCTGACTCGGCACGAATGTTGCCGCCTCGGGGCATTCGCCTTCGAGCAGTAGCTTCATGCGCTCCACCAGCTTCACGTTTTCTGCTGGAAGCACGTGGTATGCGCGCTGGAAGAGGCAGAACGCACTGCAAAAGCGCCGCTTCTTCTCCATATCAATCGCCAGTCCAATCAGCTTCTTGGCGATGAGCACGGGCTTCTCGTCCTCACTGCGTAACAAGATCAACAACCACCCAGATATTAGCGACCCATTGAAAATGTTGCCATAGCACACAAAACACAACAGCAATACTTGATGACGTTGGCTGCTGCTGTTGGGACAGGTTGGTTTTCTTTGTCACTCGCAGGGCTTCCGCTGCGAATCGGCGATTTCTTCGGCAGCTCTTTTGATACTGAAGATAGCGGTACATTTTTCACAATTTCACGAATTGGAGTCCTCGCCATCCCACTGGAAGACTCAGTAGGCGCCAGAGAGAGACGCGGTTTCTTTGGCGCTGGGATGGACGTAGCCACTTTAGCACTTGCAGTTGCGGTGGTAGTTGCGCTACTGACAGAGGACACTGGTTTGCTGGAATGGTTGACCGCAGCTTTCGACCACGACGATGCTCCAGCTGGGATGGATGGAGTTGGCGTCAGTTTGGGCTCTCCAATCGAAGTCATCGCTTTCCGCTTTAGCCCCAGTGCACCCGCATTTGTCGTGTTTTTCAGGTCAGTACTACTTCGTGAGTTGTTGTTCTTTGACTCTCTCCACGCTGCGAGCTTGCTCTCCATCGCGAGCGACGAGCTCACACCCTGTCGCGTTGCCAATGGCGCAGCATGGCTCTTCAGTGCGTTCGTGGGTCTAGCGACGGGCTCTGAAAAAACTTTAGAAGCTGAGCTTGGTGTCTTTGGCGAAAGGCTCACTCGCCGAGACTCGCCTCTGGCTGTCATTGCTACTGCTGTGCCTATTGACTTCGTTATTGTTGCTGGTGCTGGAACGCTGGCCGTTTTCGGATCCGAGGAACGATTGATCGCGACATCGTTCACGATCCCTCGTGCTTTGAACGCGTACATCAGCGTCTGGAGCGTCTCCTGGTACATGCTCACGACCGGCGACACGTTGCAGATCATCACCGCGTGGCTGCTCCCTCCTAAACTGTCCTGCAGCAAACGCGTGAGCTTGCTGTCTCGGAACGGGATGCGCTGGATGTCACCTGAATTTAGCGCTGTGATCACTTTGCCCAGCACAAAGAGGCTCATGTTGATCTTCCCGCTCTCTGCGAGCCGCGCGCCGCTGTTGCCCGTTTTTCTGTTGTCCTCACAGCCTGCGAGGTCGATCAAGTGGAGCTTTCCGTTGCGCACTTCGCCGCTCGCTTCGTCCGTGGTCGTCACGTGCAGCATGAGGATGCTGTGGCTGCGACTGGACACCGGGTTCAGCTCTGTGCGCGCTTTCTTCCTGCCTGCACTGCCCTTTTCATAGAGCTCTTCGAACTCCTGTATCGTCGTGATGCGCTTCTTTGTGAGTCCGTGCACGGAGATGCTGCCGTCGACCTGCTGACGGATCGGGAGATCCGCTTTCTGGGCTTTTGCCACCAACAGGTCCAGAATACGGTCGTTGTAGATCTCCAGGTACGACAAGTCAACCTGAAAATTGCACTTCGACTCCTCTGTGATGTAAAACAACTGCTTGACGCAGCGCGGGATCATGCCCAAGTTCTTCTTCGAGCCTTCCATCGTGAACGTCTTGCCCGCCCCCGTCGCGCCGTACGCAAACACGGTCGTGTTCACACCCGCGAGCACGCCCGTGACCGACTGCGCAATCTCTCTCTGGAACAACAGGCGCTGCGGCGTGCTTCCGTCGTAGCATTTGTCGAACGCGAATTCTGCGGACGGCTCCGCGCTCCCTTCGCGGGGCGAGAGCGCCACAAGGCTCGGCTGGTTGCGCTTCTCTGCACGCGTCACACGCACCGCCACTTGCTGGCTCCTTTCTTGTGCGAGCAGCGGACGCACGCGCACCACGACACTCACCTGCATCGCCTGCTTGGCTCTGCTGCTCTTCTTCGCGGGAGTGGCAGATGCCGCCGACATGCCATTCACCGCCGCCTTTGCCGCCATTCTTATTGAGGTGAAGATGGTGTGAAAATGCCGAATTCGAATTCAAAATCCAAAAAGTTCAAGATTCTAAAATGTGAATTTTACAATATTTCATTCGCATTTAATATAGGGCAAATAACCTGTATTAATAAAGATTACTAACTAATTAGTCAATCGCTCTCTGATATACATGTATCTGCGACTGCGTATGGATTCGGGTGGTACTGGGACGGATCAATCGCTGCTCCGCCGCCAACCATGGTCTCTTTGTCGCTCTTGATCGACAGTAAGTCAGCAACTCCAGCCTCACAATCACCCACGTACTGCTCTGTGTTCATGTCCGAGATGCCCAGAAGCTCATCTTGCTCCTCTGAGCGCGTGTACTTCTCTACTCGCATGCTGGGGTCGTCCTCCACATCTCCAAACGGAGAGTGCACAAAACTGTTGGCCAGCGGGTCTTCTAGGATCAAAGTGAACGGCTCCTCGCCGTTCTTCATTCGACTTAGGCGCGCCAGCCAGGACGCGAGCTTGGAGCGACCACCGTCGCTGTCCCCCACTGCGAATGGGTTGCTCTCTTCGATATTGCGGCGGATCTTCTCGAGCAGACCCTCGACCGTTGTGTACAAACCACCGAGCGAGCCGTCTGCCATCTCCAGCTCCAGCTCTGGGATGCTCACTGCCGCCGAGTCCGATTTGAGCACATCGCGGTTCATTACCTTGGGTTCTTTTGCCGAGTCCACTGACAGTGTTGTGCGTTCGCCGTACGGAGGGGTCGCACCGCCACCTTTCACTTCATTTGTCTTGAACCCACAGGCGTCGCAATTGAACGCCATGATCAACACCTCCTTAAAGTGCGGGATATCGGCCATGCACATGAGCGAGACGCCTGGGATTCCACATGAATAGCAGTCGACGGGGAACTTGACAGCCTCACGTTTCGCAAAGTTGGACTCTGTCACTAGCGAGTCCAGCCCTTCATTGCGGCTCGGAAGCACACGGGGCGACTGCGATGGAGTGGCGATGCCATCGTCGCGGCTTATCCTACTGTTTGGTTGAACTCCGCATTCGATGTTCTGCACTTCAGACCGGTAGTAGAAGTCAATCTTCAAATTCGGGTCTGCAGCCGGCGCAAATGGGTTCTCGATGTGCGAATTTCCGGCTACAATGAACGAAGCGAGGTGTTTTATCAGTACAACGGACACAGTCTCGATTGAGCAACTATCTGCAAGGCAACCATCGTACCTGGATCGTCCACGATGATCGTGAATGGGAGTGAGATGCCAGCAGCCAGCAGCGCCAGCTTTCCGAGGAAGTCGTCAAGCTTGTCTGAAGTTTCTTGATTATGCTCACTGCGGTAGTACTCTTGCGTGTGTCTGAGATCGTCAGTAGCTGTTTGCAGTATGCCCTAGGAAAATAACCGCAGACGAAAGGACAAAGCCACAATGAGTTTGGAGATACCAACCGATGTGTTGTTTGTGTGGTTCGAAGCCAACGCACCTCGATCGTGTTGATCGTCCCGCAGTGGGTCTTTGCTGGGATTTCGAAGTCAATGTCGGGAAAATAGATGCTACCGGTGTCAGCCTTGATGATTTGTCGGTTCATATCCTAGAATTTCGATAAGCAGTTGCAGTTGAGTCACTTCAGATTACAAACTCTAGGAATTTGCTGGTAGAAACACAGAAACATAGCAGTCAAGCACCTGCGTACCTCTTCATTCGCAACACGCAGAGTGATCTTCGTGCCACGCTCCTGAGTGACGCCTCCAAACTGCACCTCGCTGTCCTTCATACCGCAGTGCTCGCACTCAAAAGACATCAAGATCACTTCGCGAAAGTACGGGATCGTCATCAGGAGAAGCGTCGTGGAGCCATTGCCGCCGCAGTTCATGCAGAGGCTCTCGATCTGCGTCACGTCTGGAAGGTCGTCCGCCACGTGGTGCACCTGCACCCCCTGCTGCTGAGCTCCTACCAGTTCTTGCTGCTGCTGCTGCTGCTGTCGTGTGGTTTCATCCACAGCGACGCCGCTCATTGCTATTGAGCTCTTCTTGCCAAGTAATTCCAAAATGAAGCTTCATCATTTGGGTTTGTGATTCATTTTGAGCAGCTCACATCACCATCATTCACACGTTTTTATGAATGATGGTGCTAAGTAACTGTAAATGTGCTTTGAAGGTTGCGCGAATGTAACGAAATGTCCATCCAGCCAATCCGGCTGGAGTTCACAAACTCCACAAGCAATTGAGAATGAGTCTCAAAGCCATCGACATCGACAGCGCCGCCGTGAGCAGCGAGCTGCTGCTGTCCGCGTGGACACGCGTGCCGTGCCCGTCGTGCAACCGCAGCTACAAATTCTACTGTCCCGTGTGTTGCATCGCGATCGGCAAACCTGAGGACGTGGTCGTGCCGACGCTCACACTGCCGCTGCAGGTGCACATCTGGTTCCAGGACAAAGTGAAGAAGAGCACGGCGCCGCACGCCAAAGTGCTCGCACCGCACAATGTCGAGATCATCCAGTACCCTTTCGAGAAGCACGAGTCGGAAGATGTGGCGGCGCCCGTGTACACGCGAGAGGACACTCTGGTGGTGTACCCGTCGTACGAATCCGAGACGCTCGTAGACCTGACGCCGGAGGACCTGCAGAAGCTCAAGACGCTCGTGTTCATTGACTGTCCGTGGCAGAAGGCGCCCGTAATTCTGCAGGATTCTGCGCTTGCGAACGTGCGCTGCGTGAAGCTCGCCAAGCCGCCGCTCGAGAGCAAGTTCTGGCGCTACCACAAGGCCGGCAAGGGCTGTGTGTCCACGATCGAAGGTTCGTTGGCAACTTCTTGCTTTGGCAGTTGATTGACGAATTAGACTTATCAATTACGCTGTGATATTTGCTCATATGGATATAGCAATCCAGCTGATGCTCGAAGAGTACGTTGACGCCGCGCAGAAGGCGAGCGTGCCGCTGCGCAAAGGCGCGGAGAGCACGCAGATGGCGGACCTGCTCTTCTTCTTCAGGCTACTCTACTGCCAGATCGCGGGTAGCTACGACCGCGAGGTCAAGTGCAAACCGCCGATGGATGAGGAGGAGAAAGAGCGCCAGCGGCTCATGCACGACCAGCGTGAACAGGGCAAGAAGCGCCGGCGGGAGAACAAGCTCGAGCACTGGCAGCGCATCACAAAGGCGATCGAGACGGGCGAGCTCTTGGAGCGGCCGCGCAACGGCCGCTGCTTCAACTGCAAGGCGCGCGAGCACGAGGCCAAGGACTGTCCGGAGCCGTGCCGCTACTGCAAGGACCCGGGCCACTGGAGCGGCATCTGCGAGAACAAGAAGCTGCGCCAAGAGATCGAGCTCAAGCAACAGATCCCCATCACCAAGGCCTTATAACAGACCGCAGTCGCAACCAGCGAGTGGTGATGACAGGAAGCCAAGGTGTTGATTGATACGCCTGTGGACGTTTTGACGCTCCATTTCATCATCAACACTCCCTAATTCGATCATCGGATAATGCAGCGCCTCGATCATTTTGTGCGTGTTTGGTGTGGACCACACATATTGAATCTCCTTATCCGGACAGCGTTACCACCGTCCATACCATACATTATCTCATACAAAGTAAGCCTGTCGAAATCCATTTTATCCGGATCCACGCAGAATTATCGAACTGACTACAAAAACCAAGCTGACCACCAGCCTGCAGCTCCATATTATTTTCCATACAAGGTGAGGCATCCATCATCATTACTTTCACTTCCGCCCATAGAGATTCGGTAAGGGAGCCAAAGCAACAGAGAAAGCGAGAAGTAAGCATGGCGGAGGACGGCGGAGACAACGTGGTGCTCGTGAACGTGGCCAAGGTGGTGCTGCTGCTAGTGAACATGGCATTCATGGTCGCCGGCGCCATGCTCGTGTACTTCAGCCAGCGCGTGAAGAGCTCCGGCTGGCTCGACGCATTCCAGGGCGACTACGCGTGGGTGGGCACGTCCACGTTCCTCTTCACACTCATCCTCGGTGCCGTGGTCATGACACTCGCGGCGCTCGGCTGCTTCGGCGCGTTGCTGCGCCAGAAGCTGCTGCTCACCATCTACGCGGTTGTGCTCATCATCACGCTCGGCTTCTTCGTCGTGGTGGCCATCGGCGCGCACTCGGCCAACTCCAAGGCGACCGACTGGAGCGCCGCCGAGTTCCCCGCGGTCGAGTCCGAGGTCTCAGTCGGCGAGAACTTCAATCAGCTCTATTGCGCAGCGCAGGTGCCGTACTACTGCGTGGACGCTGGGATCAATGACGTGCTCTCGATGTTCAACCAGTCGCTCCCGGGGTACTTCAGCAGCTCGACAACCAACTTCACGAGCCTCTGTGGGGTGGTGAATGTCGCGCAAGTGCAGACCGTGTGCACAGTGTGTGAGCTTGTGGCCAAGTACGACAAGTACTCGCCCGTACTCGACTGGGCGCAAGACAAATGTCCGCGGAACGCGAAGAACCAGGTCTGGTGCGGCGCATTCTTGCTCTCGGGTGGCAACGTCACCAGCCAGGGCAGCGCCGTGGCGAACAACGCGCCGTACAGTCAGTGTCGCCCCGTGTTCTTTGACCTCATCAAGAAGTGGAGCAGCTTCCTCCTGGGCTGTGCCATTGGCGTGTGTGTAGCGACGATCGCGATCTTTGCGCTCACGCTGGTGCTGCGCCATCAGAACGCCGCAACAGAGAAGGACGTCGAGCGGTATCCTTCGGCGGTGAACTACCCGCGCGCCAACAGCAACCCACAACAGTACAGAGGCAACAGAGCGCAGCAGCAATATGGGAACACCAGCGAGCAGCAGTATGGACATCAACAGCAGCAGCAATACGGATACACCAATGAGCAGCAGCAGTATGGGAATGAGCAGTACGGCTATAACGCGCACCAGCAGCAGCTCCAGCAGCAGCAGTACGGCAACGCCCCGAACCAACGGTACGACGACTCGCAGCACCAGCTACGCCACCGTGCCCCCAGTCTTTAACGCTGAAAATGTGACTCTTCTGTTTGTCCCCAAAACGTGTTTGGGTGTCGCTTTTGTTGTTTGTGCCTGTAGGGCAAGCGGTAAAGACCGGTTCTTCATATAAGACCACACATGCTGCTCAAGTTGCTCGAGTATGAGGTGTCCCTTCCTATGTATTGTGAATGTATGAGTGTAGTTATCTATCTTTTGAAGAGCTCCATTGCTCCAGCGTAGACGAAGGTATGATCTGTGCGTAAATATTGATATTATAAACTGCGAAAATGGACAAAGAGAACATAAAGCGAGAAGCTCTCTCACGTTGAGCGTGCTGGTCCGCATTGTCTGCCAGAGCTTCTATAGCCCGTACGCCACAAATGTGGTGGAGTCGCTCACCTGTGGAGGCAGTGCTTCGTCCACTGCCAATTCGACGAGCTTTGCCGATGGTATTGGCCGTTAGCAGGGAGGCTACTCGTTTCGGATGAGAAGCAACATTACCAATTGTTACTGCACGCTAACGACAAGCTCTTTGTGCTTGGATGAACTACAAGCGCATTTCGAATTGATTGGTTAGCACTTCGATGTAGCCATAATAGTGATAATCGAAGCAACAAGAAAGAAAGCAAGCTTCTAAAAGTAGGTATTGCTCAGTTTACGAGCATACTCCCCATACCTTCTATCTATTTCTTCTTTGCTGGCGCGCGAGTCGGTTTAGTAGCAACAGGTGCTGGCGCTTTCTTCGGTGGTCCTTTTGCCATACTATCACGCTGTGTCTTCTCTCTGCAAAAGGTGATGTGGCGCTCTGCGGCCTTATCATTGAACCGCCGACTGCAATACTCGCACTGGATGAGACTCGGGTCCGGCGCTGACGGCTTCATGGGCGGCAGCTCGCGACCTTCTTTCAGCGCGATCGTGACGTCGCGACTCGCCTTCATGGCGTCTCGGAATGCGCTGCTCTTCTGCTTCCAGTCGGCTTTCTTGTTGAGCGGCTGCTCCTCCGCAGACATCTTCTTTCCACCACCGCCGCTTTTCCCTGATGATGACGATTTCTTGGCGATTTTCTCGGCCTCCGTGCCTTCCAAGCGCTTCGCAGCCATGTTGAAAACCTTGCGTTGAGCAGAAAACACTTTCTCACAGATCTTTCTGTGCTTAGAGAAAGACGTCAGGTTGAAGCGGCGATGGCAGTTGTCACACTCCTCCATCTCTTCGCTTTGGTCGGCAAACTCGTCCTGTTCGAGAGTAAGAATAGAGGTTCAAGGGCAACGTCAGTCAGGGTCATCACGCGTTTCTCTCAGAGTCGAATGATAAAGCCTCACCAGATCTTCTGGCATTGTGTATCCACTTGGAATTGGCGGTGGGTAATCGTCCTGCGATTCTTCCTGAGATGGTTTCTGTCGTCCTCGCGCGGCAGGTGGCGGCGAATTCCTGTTAGATTTCAAGACAGTTGGTGCGGCAGCAGCTGGAGCGGGAATTGGAGCTGCTCGTCGCGACGCTGAAGCTGCAGAAGGCACAGATTGTTGAGAGCGTGAGGCAGGTGGCGGGTTTCTCGCCGATTGCACTGCGAGAGTGCTCTTCTCCACGAAAAGAGACGCCTGGTTGGTCGGCGCGCTCCGAGACTTTCTCCGCGACATCTTGGATTTGAGAAGCGCCAGCGAGCTCTGTTCGGTCAAGACAAATGCGCACGTAAGCAACTTTATCATGTAGTAGTTTTTCGACCAAAATGCTATCCAAACACGGAAAGCATTCAGTTTGGGTACCTCCATTTCGTGTTGCGCTCCAGTGTATGAGCGAGAGGTGTTGGACTGACACGCGTATGGATCATCGGTGACCGCAGCAACAGAAGATTTTGACTCTCGGCGCCGCGCTGGAGGATCTGGACGCAAAGGCGCGGCCATGCTCGCGCCACCAGCACACTGTGGACACCCGCAGCTCGAGTTGCGGAGACACGGTCCAGTGTGTCTCGTTGCTGGCTGAGTGCTGGCGCGGCGGATTGGGATATCGTCCAGCTCTTTCCCTGTGGCGCGTTTGACTTCTCGAAACAAAGTGTCGTGTTCTGAGAAAATGGTTCCCCCCACAATGATGATGATTGGTGCCAATGAGCACAGAGCGAGCATGAGCGAGGCAAAACAGCTCTTAGCACCAAGAGAAATAGCGCTGATGTCGCGTACCTGGCTCAAGTGGGGTCGGCGGCGAGAAACTGGTAGCAACATGCTTTAGAGGTGGATTTTTTGGGAACTTGCGCGACAAGTTGTCGAGCGCATCGCTGCCGGCGTTTCCACCCGAGACGGCTTCTTCATCATCATGATTATTGTTATTACTACGGGTGTTGTTGTTATTCGAAGAGGGGGGAACTCTCTTCGCTGTGACGAAGAGCAGCGTCTTCAGCACTCACGAGCCATCATCTCATATGCGCAAACAAGCAACAAAGCAATACGAAATAAAACCAAAAGTACGTACTCGACCGGATCGGCATGTCGTCGAACGAGTTGGACGACGACGGCGGTGTGCGCTGCGCCTCCTGCTCTTCGCGCGACGTCGACTCAGGTGTTCTCGACTTGGGGTTCGTCCTATAGCCGCCACACCACCGCATTAAGTCATCTCGCGCGTGGCAGCAGTCATGATAGAGATTAGCAAAGAGCTACGTAACTCACTTTGGCGCGAACGTGTGATCGTCCGAGAAGACGCCCTTGGAGCGCTGCTCTCTCAGGTCACGCGCGCGGTCCTTCTTCTCCTGCTGCTTCTTCGCATAGTCGGTTGGGTCACAGCGAAGCCGCGTAGACGACGCAGGCTGCATGGGTGGTGCGTTTGCCTATCTGTGGATGTGTGGGGTGTTCACAGGGAGAGCGTGTACGCGTGACGACGACGCACGCGCGAGTTGCAAATGCGAGCTTCAACTGCTAAATGCAGATGCAAATGCAAAAATGTGCAAACGAATGCCTTTTTCCGAGGGAAAATTGTACCCTGTTTTGGCAAGATGAAACGACGCACCAATTCAGGAGCCAATCAGCGATCACGAGTTATTTTTGACAGGCATGCTGTTTTCGACAGCCAATCAAAAGTGAAGAGATCAACAGTTGCAGCCTCTTCTTGGTCGATGGTGCAATGGGGAATGGCGTCTACCGTTATTTATGCGCCAAAGGTAATAACTCTGATGTGCATTTATATGGAGCTGCTTCACCCTGATGTAGATCGTTCACATTGATGTCTCAATGCTCTCTTCAATGGGTTGAGGGGGTCGTGAGCAGGTTCAAGACCACGTCACGCACCCATGGCTGCGAGAATTGCTGCGGATGTGGGACATTGATCTCGTCCGTCTCGGCTTCCACGACCAGGATCTGAGCATTATGATCAAGTGTTAGGCACATAAAGTACGTTAGGAGAAAGGTTGCATCGCAGATACACATCAAACACGCAAGTTTTGGGTAGACTTGTGTACCTGCTGGTCAGCTTGTTGCGATTGAGCCACGTCCTTCATGAACCTCACGGGGTCGTGCGCGAACTGCATCATCCAGTCTCGCTTTCGGCAGTGGTCGTGCAGGTGCTCGACGATGTCCGTCTCTTGCTGCTTGAGCAGATCCAAATCCTTCTGCTGCTCCTGGAGAAGCTCCTCCCACTCGACCAGCACGCGCTCTCTCACCTTTTCCAGCGGGTCCACTGCGCCAACGTCCACGTCAATGAACTTCTCGTCCAAGACATCAGACTCTGAAGCCGACCCCGACAGGTTCAGCGTGTACTCGAGATCGATTGAGTTGACAGGGGTCAAGTGGGGCTTCAGCGCGACCACCACGGACGAGAACGGCAGCAGCTCGCAGTCAAAGACTTGCGCGAGCGACGCGTCACAGACGACGACGCGACAGTCGTCCTCTTTGATGAGATTCTTGCGCTTGATGTACTCCCACGTCGCCATCACGATGTTCTGCTTCGTGAACGCTTGCGCGGGGCTCAGGAATTCGCCGATCGCGTTTTCCAGCAGCTCTGAGATTGAGAAGCGCTCTGGCATTTGTGCCGGCAGCAACTTAATACGCACTGTGTGAGGGACGTGACCGCTTCGAGAGATCTCCAAGCCATCCACGTCGTGATGCGCTTTCTGGAAGCTCGTCCACTACAATGTGGTGGTGTTGAAATGAATATCTTACTGTCAGCATATGCCGAAGCATGAATTGTAGACAACAAGATAAGTACATTACCTCAATGATGGAGTCTGCGTAGATGCGAGGATCAAGCTCGATAGTCGCTTTTCGGAAGTACGTCGAGAAGTTCTGGCAAACGCACGTCACGACATACATCATTTTGGCAGGTTTAGTACGAACAATGACCAGTAACATTAGGAGAGAGAGGGATAATGGGATCGTCTTACCACAACGCTGGAGGCTCCCGGTTTTGTTTCAGCTGCTTCAATGCGAAGCGTCCATCGTCCGGGTGTCGCTGGCGTTTCTTCTGACTCTGGCTGGACTGGCGGTGTAAAAGTGTGATACAAGCGAATCCGCAGCTCCTTGGAGTCTGTCTGCGAATTTAAAAAAAATAACGAGCACATAACCCATACAAGCAATAAGCAGCTATATCATCCACGCATCCTTATCTTATGCATTCAGCGCACCTTTCGTGGGTAAAGCCGATTGGTCTTGAGCTCCTGCGTCATGTTGCGGATTTTCTCGTCCAGCTGGCTGTGCATCACCTGCACGCGCTTGAGTAGCTCAATCTCGGTCACGATCGGCCAGTCGCCATCGTACAGTCCCTATAGCACGCACACACACATACACGCACGACCGTACACATCGATACAAGCGCGTGAGTCCATGGAAGCAGGCATACAGGCGGCCAGCGCCAGTCCAGTCCAGCCACCTCAGTCGCTCACTCACTCACCTGCGGCAATTCCGCCATTTTGCTTTTCGTCTGAAAAAAAGACTGCGAAGATGAAAAATGGGCACGATTTTAACGAGCTCGCTCACTCGTCTGCACGGGTTTAACGCGTATGAGTAGGTTGTTTCTTTTAAGCCCGGATGGCGTTCGGCTCGGATTTTGTACCGCTCATAATGGTACAATGTACCAATTTACTGGTACAGTACCACTTTGCATCCAGGAAGGAATCCCCCCGTCCAAACTATCGCGCATTTGTGAAAAGCGCATACAGGAACAGCGGAGAGAAGCGCGTGCGTGTGTGCGTTCACCACAGCCGAAGCTCACTATCTGTGGGCGAAGCGGCGTCTCAAGCGCAAGTGTCTTAGGCGGACAACAGACAGGTACACTAGCAGGAGCGAAGCGCACGCTCGTCAGCGCCATGGCGGTCGACAGTCTCGGACGCTTCCTCCCCGGGCTGCGGAGCCAGAGCAGCACGATCCGCCACCGCGCCGCGCGCGACCTGCGCAAGTTCATTGAGTCCGAGTCACGCGACCTCTCGCACGCGCTGTACATGAAGTGGGTGACCGACATCAGCTCGCGGCTCATGGATCTCTGCAACTCGAGCGACACGCTGGACCGCATGGGCGGCATTGCCGCCATGGACGAGCTGGTGGAGCTCTTCATCGCGGAACGCAACGACCAGACGATCATTGAGTTCGCGCACTCGCTCACCAAGGTGTTTGAGAAGATCCCGGCCGCAGACTCTACGACGCTGCGGCTCGCAGCAAAAGCGCTTGGTCACATCGTGTCGACTGGCGGAACGAGTCTGATCGAGTTCGTGGAAGACTACCACGTTCGCCCCGCGCTCGAGTGGCTCAAGAACGAGACTTTTCATGTGCGTCGCCACGCCGCCGTGATGATTCTGAAAGAACTCTCGGTGAACGCGCCGTCAACGTCGTTTCGATACATGGACAGGTACTTTGACTTCATCTGGAGCGCATTCTGGGACACGAGGCTGGTGGTGCGCGTGAGCGCGTCCGAGTCGCTGCAGACGTGCTTCTCGCTCATTCAGCAGCGCGAATCAAATCGCAAGAGCTCCTGGTACCCGCGCGCATTGGAGGAAGCCGAGAGCGCGTTCCGGAGGAACACGTCAGACGCCACGCACGGCGCGCTGCTGATCATCAACGAGCTGCTGCGCAACACAGGCGACTTCATGCACCAGCACTACGGGAAAGTGTGCGAGCTCGTGTTCAACTACCGCGAGCACAAGAGTGCGACGGTGCGGTCAGCAGTCGTGAACCTGTTCCCTCGGCTCGCAAAGTTCAACACTTCGGCGTTCGTGGAGAAATTCTACCGTCCGTGCATGCGCCACTTGCTCGAAGTGCTGTTTTCCGCGACCACGACGATTCGTGCGGACGCGCTGCTCTCGATCGGCAAACTGTCGCTTGCAATCGGGCCGTCACTGGCCCGCGACGAGCAGACGCTCTCGTCGATCATGACGGGCATCAAGGTCGGGCTGCAGGTGAAAAAGAAAGATCTGGACACGCACAAAGAGGCTCTGGCGTGTCTGCGGATGCTCGCGGAAGCCGTCGGTCCTGGGCTTGTGCGCGTGGACATTGAGGCGATGGTCTCACCGCTTTTCCAGAACGACTTGGATTCTTCGCTCGTGGAGACGCTGACAACGATTGTGAAGAAGATTCCAGCGCACAAGCAGATCATTCAGCAGAAGCTCTTTGAGCGCCTGAGCACCATCCTGAGCATCGGTCGCCTCGGCGATGGTGGCGGTCCGTCGACGACTCCAACGAGCCGTGGGCGAACAAAGACGTCGTCGATCTCTGTGACTTCGGGCAACCTGCTCTCGATCTTCTCGTCGGCACTCAATCAGAAGATGAGTGCGGGCTCGGATTCATCGGGAATGTCCGTCTCGAATTCGATGATGGATGTGTCTTCTGCGATCGCCATGCAGGCGCTAGCACTTGAGACGCTGGCGACGTTCGACTTCCAGGGCAATCGCCACATCCCGATCATGCAGTTTGTGCACGAGACCGTCGTCAAGTTCCTCGACCACGAGGTCGCTGCGATCCGCAAAAGCGCGGCAATCACGTGCTGTAAGCTCTTGTTGCCGCCAGGTGAAGAGCGCGGCGGTATGCTGGCGACAACAGAAGACTTTTCAAGCCCCGTCACTGCCGTACTTGAGCGTCTCCTGACAGTCGGCATTGCAGATACCGAGGCAAGCATTCGGCTCCAGGTGCTCGCGTCGCTGGATTCGCGATTCGATCCACTGCTTGCACAGAACGACAACCTGCGGTGCCTGTTCATTGCACTGAATGACGAGATGTTTGAGATCCGACAGAAGGCGATGAGCATGCTCGGACGACTGACGCATCACAACCCGTCGACCGTGCTACCGTCGCTTCGACAGACGTTGGTGCAGCTGCTCGCGGAGCTCGAGTTCAGTGGCGACACCCGTGGCAAAGAGGAAGGCGCGCTGCTGATCGGCTGCTTGCTGCGCTCGGCAGGCCAGCTCGCGAAGCCGTACGTTCTCCCGATCTTGAAAGCACTGATGAAGAATCTACGAGAGGACTCGGCGAGACGAAGCCACAGCCGTAGCACCGTGACAGTGAGCAAAGCGATCCTCGCAACGCTCGGAGACCTTGCTGAAGTCGGAGCCCAGGAGCTGACACCGTTCTTGAGCCAGCTGCTGCCAGAGGTGATTGACGAAATGCGCGACTCGAGCAACCCGCAGATTCTTCAAGTTGCAATTAAGACACTCGGCCAATTGGTGTCCTCAACTGGGTACGTCGTGCTTCCGTACCACGAGTACCCTGAGCTTCTCGATTTGCTGTGTGAAGCGCTCCAGAAATCCGGCGATGCGAATGAGCCACTACGAATTGAAGCAGGACGAACGCTTGGTATCATCGGCGCGCTCGACCCTTACAACCTTCGCTTGTTCCATCTCCAGAAGCAGGGGAAGATCACGAAAGCGCCTACAAAGGAGTTCCGAAGTGGAGCTCTCGGTGCTGCTGGTACCGGTGCGAACTACAATGTCAATGCGCTGCCAGGTGGAACACACATGGTCGACATTTCGATGGTCAATGGCAATGGCGGCGGCGCTGTGAACTTTGGCGGCATGGCTGCGACTGGAGTGGGCACGATGAACGCCATGAACGGGTTTAGCAACACTTTCCCAGCGTGGACAGGTACCGGAGACGAGGAAATGAAGCTCGACGTGCCGTTGCTTCTCGCAGAGCCTCGAAAAGAAGCACAGAAAGACAAGCAGACAAGCGGGAACCTGTCCAATGTCCAGCTGGAGGCACCGCCTGACGATATCCTGCCGTCCATGATCGGAGACTCGGCGCAGTACTTCCCGACTGTTGCTGTCAACGCGCTGATCCGCATTCTCTTGGAGCCGCGCAACTCCGTGCACTACCAGGGAACGTTCGTGGCGATCATGTACATTTGCAAAAGCCAACGTAAGCGCGTCGCCGCCCATTTGGACAAGATCATCCCAGCGTTCCTGTACACGATGGAGAAAGTGAACCGCTCGCTGCGCAAGTTTTTGTTTGAGCAGCTCTGCGATCTGGTGCAAATCGTGGAAGAGCAGATTCAACCGCATCTGGATCACGTCGCCATGCTCTCGATCGTACACAGCTACTGGGATGAACATCTGGAGGAAGTGCTGAATTTGGTCAAGAAGCTCGCAAACTCGCTCGGAGAGCACTTTCGAGTGTATTTGCCCGACTTGATCCCTCAACTGCTGCGTGTCATTCGCACCGAGCGAGACAACCCGAGCCGCCCACGGACGCTGCTCGTGCTGAAGACTTCAGTGTCCCTGGGACGTCTGCTGGATGGGTATTTGCACCTCATCATCCCCGCTCTGGTGGCGCTGATCCAGAGCGACGCGGACCTGAATGCGCGCAAGCAGGGGCTCGGGTCGCTTGGGTCGCTCGTGAAGAAGCTCAATGTAAGTGTGTACGCTTCCAAGATCATCCACATGCTCGCACGAGTGATCTCCTCGCAGCACGAGCTGGTATACCTTGCGATGGACTGTCTATGCTGCATGGTCTACACGATGGGCGACGACTATGCGATCTTCGTGCCGGTGATCAGTCAAGTGCTTGGTCGCCAGACCTCGCGCAACAATGACATCTTTGACCGCTACGACCTGCTAGTGTCGAAGATCCTGAAGCACCAGCCACTTCCCGTCGCGTCGTGGGCCACAGACCCTTTGAAATCGCGCAGCGATGCGACTTCCGATACAAAAGATGGCGCGAGTGCGCAGGAAGAGACCAAAAACCTGCCGTGCGATCAAAGAAACCTGATGAAAGCGTGGGAATCGTCGCAGCGAAGTACGAAAGAGGACTGGACCGAGTGGATGCGCGCGTTCTCCGTCGAACTGCTGCGTGAGTCTCCGTCTCCAGTGCTGAGAGCGTGCAAAGAGCTCGCATCGGTATACCAGCCGCTCGCGCAGGAGCTATTTAACGCGTCATTTGTGAGCGTGTGGCCGCACTTGAGCTCTCCGACCCAGGACAATCTGATCAGAGCCCTGGAGACAGCGTTCCAGTCCTCCCACCTCCCGTCGGAGATTCTGCAGACGCTCCTCAACCTGGCAGAGTTCATGGAGCACGACGACCAGCCACTGCCGATTGACATCCGCTTGCTTGGCTCCCTCGCCGAGAAGTGTCACTCGTTTGCCAAGGCGCTACACTACAAAGAGCTTGAATTCAATACGAACCCGAGCGCAGATGGCATTCAGGCGCTGATTAGTATCAACTCGAAGCTGAACCAGCCAGAAGCTGCGCGTGGTATCTTGAAATACGCGCTTGACCTACTTCCAGGCATCGAAGTGAAGGCGTCCTGGCACGAGAAGTTGCTGCGATGGGACGACGCGCTTACAACTCACGATCGCATCTTAAAGTCCCAGCCAGACAACGTCGAAGCGATTTTTGGAAAGATGCGCTGCTTGTACGCTATCGGCGAGTGGCGAAAGCTGAATGACCACGTCCAAGAGACGTGGGCGAAGATCTATGGCGAAGACCGCGATCCGAACAGCGAACAAGGAGGCGGCAAGCTACTCGATGTACCACCGGCACTGAAGAAAGAGCTCTGCAGCAACGGGGCGCGTGTGGCTTTCTCGCTCCAGAACTGGGATGCGATTCCGAAATACATCAACTCGGACATGGACGAGACCGAGTCGCACTTGTTTCAGGCCGTGGTCGCGATTCGGCGCATGGAGCTCGAGGAAGCGCTGAGCTCGATCTACCAATGCCGCAAAGTCATGGACCCGACTCTGCGATCGTTGGTCAGTGAAAGTTATGCGCGCGCATATCTGCCGTCGATTGTGAACTTACAGATGCTGACTGAGCTGGAAGAGATTGTGGCGTACCTCAAGACGTTCGCGTACAAGAACAATGGCGAGCTCACGCTTTTGTCTGTGCCGTCGTCGACGACTTCGCGACGAAAGCAGAGTATCAGCAGCTTGAACTTTGTGTCGTCGTCTTCGTCGACGTCCTACGGCCACGAGAAGCGAGCAGCACTGACGAAGCTGCAGACTGTATGGACGAGACGCGTGCTCGGGGTGGACCGCAACATCCAAGTGTGGCAGAGCCTCATGCTCGTGCGCTCGCTGGTGTTTGACCCACGAGAAGATGTGGACATTTGGCTCAAGTACGCGCGTCTGTGTCGCAAGTCTGGTCATATCAACATGGCTGCGAGCGCACTGTGGCGCGTTGGCGCGCAGCCCTTCATTCGAAGCGTGCAGAAAGACCCGTACACTCCACTGCCAATCAACTTTGGGGATAGCAGTACTGTGTCGAACAACAACTACGGGTTTGCGAATGGCGTGGCGTCTCTGGCAGACGGGTCCAGCGCGGACCCTCGAGTCGCGTTCAGCTACTTGCGTCACTTGTGGGCCGAGAACAAAGAAGATATTGCGCTCAAGCAGATCACACACTTCATCGACGCGCTCGAGCAGCATGGCGACGAGAAGAACGAAGACATGGTCAAACTGCGCGTGCAGGTGTACATCCAGTTGGGCGAGTGGCAAATGTCTCTGCTCGAGCCAAAGAAGCAGTCGGACGAAGTGTTCGACCAGGTGCTCGGCTGCCTCGAGACTGCGACGAAGCTCGACCCGACGAACCACCGAGCGTGGCATGAGTGGGCGCTGATGAACTTCCGGGCGTTGGAGGCGACTGTGAAAGACCAGAACGACCCGAACCAGGTGAAGCGCTACGCGGCGCCTTCAATCCAAGGCTTTTTCCGATCGATTTCGTTCGGACATACGCGTTACGACGTAACGAAAGACGTGCTGCGGCTGCTCACGCTCTGGTTTACGCACGGCAACCGCAGTGACGTGCACGCTGCGATGAGCGAAGGTTTTCAAGATGTCTCGATCGACACGTGGCTGGAAGTTATTCCGCAGCTGATTGCGCGCATTGACTCGCCGAATCCAAAGATGAACGAGCTGTTGCACGAACTGTTGTCGCGCATCGGCCAAGCGCACCCTCAGGCACTCATTTATCCGATCACAGTCGCGTCGAAAGCGCTGAACCCGAAGCGAAAAGCAGCTGCAGAGGGCATTCTCGCAGCTGTTAAGCGTCACTCGTCGAAGCTCGTGTATGAAGCCGACATGGTGTCGCGAGAGCTCATTCGTGTGGCGATCCTGTGGAACGAGCTCTGGCACGGCGCGCTGGAAGAAGCGTCGAAGCACTATTTCAACAACCGCGACACGAGCGCGATGATCGCCGAGCTGGCGCCGTTGCACGAGCTCATGGACAAGATCGGCACGGAAGAGGCGCCAACATTGCGCGAAGTGGGCTTTTACCAGGCGTTCGCGCGCGACCTCAAGCACGCCAAGGAGTGGACCAACGTGTTTGAGAAAACGCGCAACATTGACGATCTGAACCAGGCGTGGGACATCTACTACAACGTGTTCTCCAAGATCCGCAAGCAGCTCGCGAACCTGTCGACGTTGGAGCTCGCGAACGTCGGACCAAAGTTGCTCTCGGTGGTGCACAGTCTGAGTCTGGCGGTGCCTGGTACGTACAAGGCTGGTGCGCCGATTGTGCGCATCCAGTCGTTTGACAACAACGTGACCGTACTGACGTCCAAGCAGCGACCTCGCAAAGTGACGATCAACGGCAGCGACGGCAAGGCGTACCCGTTCTTGCTCAAGGGACACGAAGATCTCCGTCAGGATGAGCGTGTCATGCAGCTCTTCGGCGTCATCAACACGCTGCTGGCGAACGATAGCGACACGAGCAAGCGTAACCTAGCGATCGAGCGGTACTCGGTGCTGCCACTGTCGCACACAAGTGGCTTGATCGGCTGGGTGCCGTTCTGTGATACGCTACACCAGTTGATCCGCGATTACCGAGAGGCGCGTAAGATTCAGCTCAACGTCGAGCACCGACTAATGGTGCAGATGGCGCCGGACTACGACAAGCTCCCACTGATGCAGAAAGTGGAGGCATTCAAGTACGCGCTCGGCGAGACCACGGGCCAGGATCTGTACCGTGTGCTCTGGCTCAAGAGTCAGGACTCGGAGGTGTGGCTCGACCGCCGACGCAACTTCACGCGCTCGCTCGCGGTTATGTCGATGGCTGGATACATTCTCGGATTGGGTGATCGCCACCCGAGCAACTTGATGCTCGACCGCGTCTCGGGCAAGCTTGTGCACATTGATTTCGGCGACTGTTTCGAAGTGGCGATGGAGCGCGACAAGTACCCAGAGAAGATCCCGTTCCGCCTGACGCGCATGCTTACGCAGGCGATGGAGGTGAGCGGCATCGAGGGCAACTTTAGGTACACGTGCGAGGCGTCCATGCGCGTTCTCCGCGACAACCGCGACAGTCTCATGGCTGTGCTCGAGGCGTTCGTGTACGACCCACTGATCAACTGGAGACTCTTGAAGAAGGATGCGGTGCCGTCGCATGCGCAGCCAGAGGAGGATTCTGGTGGGCGAGCCGACGCGAACGGCGTGAATGACACGAGCGCACGCTCAGAGAGTGACGCTGGAAACGGCGCGCCAGAGGATGACAAGATCGTGGTCGGCAGCGTGAAGAGCACATCGTCGGTGGCGTCTGTGACGACGCCCACGCGCCGCAGACATTCGTCCGAGAGCATGTTTGGCTTCAACATGGACGCGCTAGACTCGTCATCAAGTCTGTCGCGCAACTCGATCCAAGAAGCGCAGCGAGACTACGACTCGAAGAATATTGGCGGCCAGTCGGTGATCGCGACCATCGAGCTCCCGCAGCTGAACGAGAAGGCGCTGTCGGTGATCGAGCGCGTGAAGAAGAAACTCGTGGGACGCGACTTTGACGACGGCTCGAAGGTGCTTTCAGTTGATGCGCAGGTCGATCGCTTGATCATGCAGGCGACTTCCCACGAGAACCTGTGCCAGCTGTACTACGGCTGGTGTCCGTTCTGGTAAACGGGATTGGGGACTGGTGTGTAATGGTGATTGTGTAAATGATGATGATGTTAAGAAAGAGTTTATATACATTTGATGTGATGAAAATGAACACAAGAGCATTTGCATTTGCGTTTGCGTTTGCACGCGCTCTATTTTCATGGGGCGGCACGAAAGTGTGAACCATTTTGATTCCCACCAAGAACCAATTTCCACTGCGACGAGACGCCGAGGCGCTTGGCGACCGCGGAGTCTAGCAGCTCCGGTCGATTGTGGTGGCCATTCCGGTGTTTCTCTTACGATCAATATTTGCCACGTCGTTGTTGCCTGTGACGGCTCGGACGCTGCAACCGAAGGAACCGCTGAGAAGAAGCCTTTGATCGATGACACTGGACTGGGATAATATCGACAAGCTACAATCACAACATTAGACTATGTCTGCCCCATGGAGCTCGTTACAGTCTGGGTCTCGATGCTGTCGAGAATGTAGGAAATCTCAGCATGGGAGTCGACGACCCGGAAATCGTAAAGCACCAAGACACTTTGTATGTGGTAGTGGTGGGATGTGCGGCGGCGGCGTCATTCGTTCTGGTCGGTGCGTTGTGTTGTGTGACTCAGTGCCTCCATTTCCAACATTCTTTCTGGCGCTGGTGCTCGCTTCCAAACAGCAAGCGACTCGGATCCTGACCCGAGCCAAATTGCTATTTGAGCGAGAATTCTCACCATTCCGACACGTTGCCTATTGTCAATTCTCACATATGTCCGAAATCCAAAACACTCATTTCCAAAAACCCAATGGGTAGTGGGTAATTGGGTGTTTGGGTTTGATTGAGTTGGGCTTGTGGTTTTGGTTGGCTCTGGCAATCAAGCTCAAAACGACGTTGGTTCGAAGAGCTCCATTGGTGGTCGGTCTTGACGAGTGATCATGGGCAACAAGAGGAAAGCAGGAGGTGGTGGCGGCGGCACGACCGGTGCTGCGAAGGGCGGTAACAAGAAGGCGAGACAGAACCCTGGAGCTCCTGCCGCTTCCAAGGGCCGTGGCAAAGACAACGGCAGAAAGAACAGCAGCAACAAGAACAGCAAGAGCAGCAAGGCGGACGACAAGAAGAAGCAGGTGCAGCAGCAGGAAGAAGACGACATCGAGGTGGACGCCGAGGATGTCGAGTTCTTTGAGGAGAACTTCGGCTTCTCGTCTTTCCTGATGAAGATGGACCCGAAGCAGCTGAGCAAGTCCACGCACCCGAAGGCGACGAAAAACGCCAAGCCCGTGAAGCCGAGCGAGAAGAAGAAGGACGCGGACGGCGATGATGAGGATGAAGAAGACATGCCGCTCGAGAAACTCGAAGCGCGACCGCGTAAGGCCGGCTGGGAGAACCAGAAGCGCATCGACTTGACCAGCAAGCTGCCGATTAAGTTTATGGATGGCAGTGTGCGCCAGAACAAGCTGCTGATCGAGCACGTCCAGAAGGAAGGCGATGCGAAGAAAGTCGCGGCGAAGGGAGCAACAGAGGCAGAGGAAGCAGAAGAGGACGCTGAGGACGAAGGCAAAGAGCAGGGTAGTGACGACAACGATGAGCTGGGATCCGACGTGTCGGACATGGAGTTTGAGGAAGTCGCCGATGACGTGGTGCCAGACGCCAAGGGCAAGGCAGCGAAGGCCAAGCCGCAGCTGAGCGAAGTGGACCTGCGCCGCCAGCGCGAACACCGTTTGGCTGCAAAAAAAGTGGAGATCGCGCAGCTCTGTGAGAGCATCCTGGAGAGCCCAGAGGACGCGTTCAAGAAGAACAAGGAGCACCCGCAGAACTTCAGCAAGATTCAGCAGCTGCAGTCGCTGTGCCGAGACCCGGACATGACAGTGAAGAAGCTCAGCATGCTCTCGCAGCTGTCCGTGTTCCTGGACATCCTGCCAGACTACCGCATCCGCCTGACGAGCGACGAGAAGCAGAACGGCCGACCGCTCAAGAAGAACGTGCAGAAGATGCAGGACTACGAGGCGTCGCTGCTCAACCACTACCAGACGTTCCTCAAGTTTTGCTCGCAGACGGTGACGGAGGGGCTCAAGGGCAAGAACCCGACGAAGGAGCTCAGTGTGCACGACCAGCGCCAGCTCGCGATGGCGGAGATCGGCGCGCGCTGTCTCTCGGAGCTGTTGAAGGCCAAGTACTCGTTCAACTTCCACATGAACATCATCGTGGCGCTCGTGCCGATCGCGGACTCGCACTTTGCGAACCTGCGCAAGCTCGCGTGCGCGGCGTTCGAAGAGGTGTTCAAGTCGGACAAGAGCAGCGCGGTGTCGTACGAGATCGTGAAGCAGATCTCGTCGTACGTCAAGCAGAAGGAGCACCGCGTGAAGCAGGACATTATCAAGACGTTCCTCGTCATGCCGCTGGACGTGACCATGGAGCAGGGCGAGGACGCGCGCAAGAAGGCCAAAAACGATCGCAAGAAGCGTCGCCGCCTGCAGAACCAAGGCGACACGATCACGTCGGGGCTCAAGGAGGCTGAGGCCGTTGTGGACAAGTCGGAGCGCCAGAAGACCCAGGCCGATATCCTCCACGAGCTCGTGCTCGTGTATTTCCGCATCCTCAAGCAGGCGACGTACTCGACGGCGCTGCCGGCCGTGCTCGAAGGGTTGGCCAAGTACGCGTTCCTGATCAACCTGGACATCATGATCGACCTGCTCAAGGTGCTCAAGGCGGTGCTCAAGGAGGACATCCTACCGCTCTCGTCTGCGCTGCAGGCAGTGCTCACGGGTCTGCGCACGCTCCAGGGTCCCGGTCAGGAGCTCATGGTGGACGAGAAGGAGTTCGTTGATATTCTCTACAAGCTGCTGCGCAAGTTCACGGAGGGCGAGGACGTGAGCTGCTTCCCGATTGCGCTGCAGTGCGTGGAGGCGGTTTTCATCCGCCGCAAGGAGATCGTGGTGGACCGTGTGGCCGCGTTCATCAAGCGCCTGCTGCTCATCTCGATCCACCTGCAGCCGCACCAGATGCTCGCAGTCATGTCGCTCATTCGCAGCCTCTTCCACCGCTACTCGAAGCTGCAGCAGCTGCTGGAGAGCGATGTGGACCGCGTGTCCTCGGGCGAGTACCGCGCGGACGTGGACGACCCGGACTTCACGAACCCGTACTCGACCGCGCTCTGGGAGCTGGCGCTGCTAAACTGCCACTATCACCCGGTGGTCGCGTCGTTCTCGGTGGGCACGGCCGAGATGGGGCCGAGTCTCCCGAACGAGTTCCCCAAGGCCATGCTGGACAACTACAACATCGAGAGCACGATGTTGTTCAACCCGAAGGTGCCCGTGCCACCGCGCAACCCGCTGCACGCCAAGATGGCGCTCAACAACAAGAAACAAGCAAACAAGCGCCGCCAGCGCGAGCGCCGCTTCTTCGTGCGCGATCCGAGCCTGGACGACGGCAAGAAGCCCTCGCCGTTCTTCCAGTTCTGTCTCGATCTGGACCAGAGCAGTAGCAAGGACGAGGAAGTCGTGACATTCCCGTTCAGTAAACCAGAGAAGAAGAGCACGAGTTCGACCACCACCAAGCAGTAAATTGTCTATCCCATTTCTCCACCCATTATAATAGAGCCTTCTCGTTTTTCTTTTCATGCCATCTACTCAATCCATTTCGGATGTCCACTGTAGCTCTTCAGCTCTTCATAAGTAGCTCCTCAGTTTTGTAGCTTTTCATCCAAGCACGAAGAGTTTGTCGTTGGCGTGCAGTACCGTCTCAGGGTCCGGACAAGTGTATACATACGGAAGCAGGTTCTCCAACACAGGGTTCGGATGCCTCAGGATGCCGATCGCAAGCATGTCGTCCCCCAGAAGCCTCACGAAGACGTCTAGGAACTTTCCACCGACATATTTCTCAGCCACTTGCATGTGAAACAACCGGCGATACTGCTTCTCATCGTGTGGATTCACATTTGCTGCAGAGCGGAATGAGCAACCGCTTGAGTGACTACGGGCATCAGTAAAGCTCTTTGGAATGGTGGTAGACGAAGCACTGCCTCCAGAGGCCAGCGACTCGATCACGTTCGTGATGTATGGATTGTAGAAGCTTTGGCAGACAATACGGTCCAGCACGCTCGATAGAAAGATGTTGCCGCTCGCAAACGAGGGGGCAAGACACGGGTACTCGTCGTGGCAGACCTCGTGGTCACGTGGGCGGCAGAACCGCGCATTGTTGGTGTGGTGAAGCACGCCGAGCATGTTATCTGCCTGGGAGAGCAGTGGAGAGAGCGCATAGAAATCGGTGGGAATCTGATCTGCTGTTTGCGATTGCTTAGTATCGTACTGATGAAGGCGCGCTTCGATTACTTCGCCTTTCTCTCGGAACACGGCTGGATCCAGGTCGGGGAAGCGCTCGAGCATACGCAGCTTTACGCTCTCAATCGGAAGTCCCTGATCGACTTCGCGCTGGTACGATGGCGCAGTCGCTTCAGCTATAGCACCAGCAGTAGCAAAGTCAAAGCTAAGGGTCCGGCTTGTGAGGCGCCTTCTTTGTGGGGACACGGGGCTTCTTCTTAGATTCCCGAACTGCTGGTGCTGCTGGAGCGCCATTTCAATCGCGAGCATCGAGCTGATCACGCCGAAGTCTGCCAGACAACCGTCGTCATTACGGCTGTGTGACTCGGTGTTTGTTTCTGTTGATGGCAGCCTGGTTGGTCGTGTCTTGAGCACTGGAGATCGTAGTTCATCAACGGGGAGAACAAGTACATGACGCGCGCGAGGAGCTCCAGCACGCGCTAGATCTTTGGCTTTCGAGGAGTTCCCAGCGACAAAATAGACATCCTGGAGCATGTCGCTGTCGTCCTCCCCGAAATCGCCCTCCTCAAGCAAGTCCGTGATATTGCTTGCATCTGGCAGCGTGTCCATGAGCAGAACAAAGCAGCGCTTCGAGAGTCTCACAGAGAGCTGAGAACGAAGTTGTCGAGACTTTCGCTGCGACGATGCCAAGCCTGGATTGATGAGATTCTGAGAGCGGGCTTGGTGCTCGAACTGGTAATACGAGCGCAGGAATTTCACCAGAGCAAGCGCTTCCGAGAGGCGACCAGAGCAGCAGATCACATAGTGATCCGCCATGTGCTTCACATCCGAACGATAATGGTCCTTCATGAGCACGTCTTGCACTTGCTGTTCAATATTCGGTTTGCGCGATCTTGCTGCTTCCAGCACGCTTGCGCCGTGCACGACTGAATGCTTATCCTGAGTAGGAACAGCAGTGCTGCAGGTGATTTCGTTGATCGGACTCAGCGTCACTTTGGGTGTAGCTCCGTCAACTTGTGGTTCTTGATTCGATTCACCTTCTAATGACTCATTGTTATCATCATGCTGGTCTCGTCTCCACTTGCGCTCTCGGTAGTCAACCTTCGTCTCGAGTTTGCTGGTGCTGCTGGTGTTGTCGCTGATGGGATCATTGCTCATCGAGTCAAGCACTCGCGCTGATTGCCGAAAGCTGTTTTGTGGAGACGGACGTCGTAGTAACGTATCGGAAGAGACACGCACTGGGAGCACATTCGTACTCGAGCCTTGTTGCCATTCACTCTCGTCCTCGCGCCAATGCCCGTAGGTGTTGACGATATGAACCACCACCGACGCGCTTTTCGCGATCACAAAGCCGATGTCCCTGCGCGGCAGAGTGCACAATTCAGCCCACAATTCAGTTCATCGCCAGATCACAAACCGATAAGCCAGAGAGCTTGAAATTGGCCACTCACCCTTCGCAAATGTAGGTCTTGAATGGCGCAATCGGCATCGCACAAAGTCCTCCACCTGTAGTAGTACAAGTGCTGGTACTGGCTTCGTGGGCGCGTCGCTGGGCTTTCTTGTCGTACACAGTGAAAAGGATTGACCCGTACCGCTCGTACACGTTACGTGCGACGTCTTCATACTTCTCAAACTGGAACTTCTCTGTGAAGATCATCGGGAAGATCTGGTGGCACATGCCATCAAGATACTGTAATTTGTGTATGTGGCAAACCCCAAAGATCATGTTAGTACGCGTGCACAAAACCAGATATCCCCATGAGCTACACACACCAAAGTCTCACCTCCTGGATCCACAGTTTATTCCAGCTCTGTCGCTTCGAGTAATCGGACACATCGACCGAGTGGAGCAAGTTGAGGATCAGCGTGCTCGCTCCAGGACACACCACTGATCGCGCGAGGATCATGCTCTTGAGCTTAGAGGTCTTGGTCGTGTTTGCACCGAGAAACAGTGACGCCGTCTCGTGTTGCTCCTGATCCGAGAGCAGTTGGGTGTAGATATCAAAGACCTTCCCGTAGCTTTCTGCGAAGTTTCGCACTGAGAGTGTCTGCAGAATCGTGGTTGCGTCCTGCTCAGCTGAGTCTTGGTTCAAGCTCTTGTTCGCGAGAAGGAACACTGCGGTTGTAGTGCTGAGCCGCACTCGCTGCTGGTCGTTCGAGTTTGTGAGGCTCCCACGTAAGAAGCACGTGCGCCAGCGGTACTTCTCAGTTGCGAGAATACGACAAAGCTCGGACGTAGGTGGCGCGTCGCTGAGGAAGACCACGTCCAGGTTGATGTTACCTCTGCTCGCGTGGTAGAACTCGTGTAGGAAATCAAGCGCAGAGTCGGTCGTGAGCTCATACCCTGAGACAATAACGTGGCCCGACGAGTTGTTCTTTGGGATGTAGTCCTTGTCGTACTCGTGACTCTGCTTGGCAAGCTGGTTGAGTTTGTTCACTTCGTGAGGGACGATCGTGAAGATGCCGACAATGAGCACCATCACAAACACCTGACCCGTCGTAGTTTGCGGTGAGATGTCGCCGTAGCCTGAGAAGAAGGATGGCAAGTCAGTATGAAAACACTTGTTGAAAAGCAGAGCTGGGGGTAGTTTGCTAAGAGCCATATCGTACCGATTGTTGCAGTGGTGACGAGCACGAAGTAGAGCGCTTCGTGGAACTGTAGCGTCTGGTTGTTACTGAGGTAGTAGTTCTCTTCCAGCGCATGAAACATGCCGGCAGCACAGAGAATGACCGCTATCGACGAGAGGATAAACACAGCAAGCTAAGTACAAAAAAGAAACGATCAGTGCACAAGACAGCAGGCAACGCATGACATGAGCAGACTGAGAGCCACGCACCTCATAGTCAAACTTGCTCTTCTTGAACCTGATAAATTGCTTCAACCGCAACACACGCAGCGCTCGAAAGATTCGGAGCACGCGGAGCACGAAGAAAAGCTGGGATCGAGTCGTCGGTACCATAAACTGAACAACATACAGTAGCTCCATGAGTACTGCAAACCCAGGTCCAGAGTTTCAGACTGCAAATGGTGCAATTACAAGGAAATACGTACGACAATCAGCGACGGAATAATCGTGAGCAAATCGACAATTCCATGGGGCGACCACAGGTATCTCCACGGACTCGGTGCAATAAAGAGATGCAATGCCTGAAACATAGACTCGAACGCAAACGTCAGTGGTGTGCACTCAAACATACAAATATTGAAGGCGCGATCGCAGAGTAGAGTCGTACCAGATCGATAATGAAGAACACTGTGACAATAATCTCAACACAGCGTCTGCTAGTTGAGTACTGAAGGTTGTGGTCATACAGCTACACCAGGATGTCAAATATATTAGTATCACAAACACTTGATTTTTTGCAAGCGAACCAGATGGACCTCATTGCGCACCTCGGCAACGTAAATGGAGAAGATCAGCACACTGAGCAGAAAGTTCAGGAGCTCGAGGTAGAGACCCCATCGCCCTTCGAGCGCTGTGCGTGTTTTCTCCTGGAGACTCGGCTCGTACACGCGCGCCACGGAGCGAATGCTGTCAGGATCTCCAACATAGCTGCTCATGTCGCTCTGCATCCTTCTCTGTTCAAACTGGGTACGTTGGCGCACTAAAGACAAGAGCTCCGTGTGAGGAAATATAAAGAACCATCGACTCTGCAACTGATCTCTGCGCACATACTTCTTTCAAGCTGCAGCCGCTGTTCTGTCACGCCCTGTTCAACCACCCAAGTTAATACGCACTCACAATTAGCAGCCAAGCACGATCCACACATTCTGCTGTGTAAAAGACCTAACCAAACAAACCTGTTCTGCCTCGTCCGCCATTCGTCCTGGTGCGCGTTCAGTTTCGTCTTGATCGTGCAGAGGCCGACGACCTGGCGTCAGCACCTCCACGTACTGTGCCATTGTCTGCAAACTCACTCACTGCGCTCTCTTCACCTCTCTTCCTCAGCTGACCCACAAGTGAGCGCAGTGAATGATCCTTGTGTATCACACACTGAGAGCGTGCGCGTGTATCTGTTTGCGTCTACTAGATGCGCTACACCCAAGTCGTGAACAGACACACGCCAAGGACTTGATGCGATGCGATCGATCGTCCGCTCGCGTGCGTAGCTTCTCAGCTTCAACTTTCTGACTGGCTGCATCCATGCCTAACCTAGGATGTGTCCTACATTAACGTTTCGCTTGAGTCACCCACATTTAGGACCACCGAGGGTGACATCCATCTCCAAAGACAAAGACAAGAAGCTCAAGCTCAAGCTCAAGCTCAAGCTCACCATCAAGAAGAAGAATGGACGGAACGTCATGCGTGACCCCGACGTGCTCGAAGCGCGGCGCGCTTGTGTGCCCGTCGTGCAAGAAGCTCGGCATCCCGCCGGCCATGAGCACCTTTTGCTCGCAGGAGTGCTTCAAAGGCTACTGGTCCACGCACAAGGCGCTGCACAAGATGTTCACGGACGCGCTCGCAAGCGAGCAGCAGGAAGCCGCGCGCACCAACTCGGGCAACCCGTTCGACGGCTTTGAGTTCACGGGCAAGCTGCGCCCCGGCGTCGTGTCGCCGATGCAAACAGTACCGGACCACATCAAGAAGCCGGACTACTGGCAGACCGGCCAGCCAATCTCGGAGCAGCAAGCCGACAATAAGATCCCGGTGTACACTCCAAAGCAGATCGAGGGTATCCGTGCTGCGTGCCGCGCGGGCCGTGAAGTGCTGGACATCGCTGGACGAGCGCTGCGTGTGGGTGTCACAGGCGATGAGATCGACCGCATTGTGCACGACGCGTGCATTGAGCGCGGCTGCTACCCTTCGCCACTGAACTACTACAACTTCCCAAAGTCCGTGTGCGTGTCGGTGAACGAGGTCATTTGCCACGGCATCCCAGACTCGCGTCCTTTCCAAGACGGCGACATTGTCAACCTCGACGTGACGGTGTACAAGGACGGCTATCATGGTGACTTGAACGACACGTTCCTTGTCGGCAACGTGGACGAAGAGGGCGTACGCCTGGTCAAGACGGCGTTCGAGTGTTTGCAGACCGCGATAAGCCTCGTGCGTCCTGGCACGATGTACCGCGAGCTCGGCAAACACATCGCGGCGACTGCGAACGCGCAGGGCTTCTCGGTCGTGAAGACGTACTGCGGTCACGGCATCGGCTCGCTGTTCCACTGCACGCCAAACGTTCCTCACTACGCCAAGAACAAGGCAGTGGGCGTCATGAAGCCAGGCAACATCTTCACGATCGAGCCGATGATCAACGTCGGCACGTGGAAGGACAAGACGTGGCCAGATGACTGGACGGCCGTGACGGTGGACGGTTCCCGCTCGGCGCAGTTTGAACACACGGTGCTCGTGACGGAGACGGGGTACGAGATCCTGACTGCGCGCGAGAACGAACCAGTGATGGAGTGGGATCTTGCCAAGGTTCAGCGTCCACTGTAGACGACAAACTGGAAGGCAAAATGAAAAGAGAGTTAGAAGAGAGAGAGAGCAAGGAAGCTCTAATGAAGCAATGTGATGGAGTTGATGCTAAAACCTCCTTTTGTTGATTGTATTAGAAGCGCAAAGTGTGAGCTTGGTGGCCGTACGCGTCCTGCCCTGTTGCTATTGCATCCAGTGCTCATGAGAGTAGAATTTCGGGTGTCGGAGCTTCTCAACGGCACGGACGCTAAAGGCGTAGTACAAAACAGCTCCTATATTCCACACGGATCGACAGATTAGATCATCAATAGCAAAGCCCATTCAAGGCACGCCTACTTGAGCGATACAAGCAGGACACACAGGGGAAGAAAATAGCCATACCTAGTTTCTGGATGCACGAAAGCACTGGATACCCGTCCATATCCCAGATCTCAATTAGCTGTGCTCCGTCGCTCAGGTGATTCTACAGAAAGTGACAATCTGTCAGTTAAAGTAGGTCAAGATCACTGCTTGCAAACGCATAGCTCACTCACAATTCGCACCATCCCGAGAAACACCGTCAGCAAGATGTACGCTGGGTGCACGAGCATGATCGGGCGGAACTCGGCGTACAGCAGGTAGAAGAGTCCGCTCCGGAAGAGGAACGTCGCACCGAGCAGCGCGAAGAAGTTGATCAACGCGAAGATCTGCAGCAGCGCTTGCACCCTGACAGTATATCAGCACATGCTGCCGGTTAGCGCTTGACCGCACTCGTAGTCTTGAAATGAATCCATACGACTTAACAGAACGCACATGGTCATGATCGTATTGCTGCTGGTGCTCGTTGCGTCCTGCTGTCCGGGGAAATCGCCGAACTCGATGGACGAGTTGAGCACGATGTCCACGAGCCAGAGGCCGGAGAGCAGCGCCTCATTGAATCCGAAGAACGGGTTGCTGTGCTGTGCATTGCGACAGTGGAAATGGAGCTGCTGGTGCTGGTGCTGGTGCTGGTGCTGGTGCTGGTGCTGGTGCTGGTGCTGGTGCTGGTGCTTATCGTCGTCATAATCGTCCATGATTCCCATGCTGCCATTGCCCAAATGTGACGTGTAATTTGAAAGGTCGTGGATGGATGCAGGACAGTAAAGACGTTATATTGAAACGGTCCGTTATTTTACGCGCGTATTATTCGCCTTAGCATGTCATTCAAACCTTTTCGCGCCATTTTTTCCCTTTTGTGGACTCTTCGCGAGCGTCCATCGTCTTCGCTCCTCTTCTCCCACAAACAATAGAAAAAAAACTGCAGCAGTCCATACTGGTGTAGACAACAGAAAGCGTCTCTCCTCCAATCGGGCGAGTCGGTGCTTTGTCTATTGCTTCCAAGCAAGCCTCTCCTCTCCTGTGGAAGCATCAGCAGCAGCAGCATCGATGGGCATCTCGGGGCTGCTCCCAGCGCTCAAGAGCATCACGGAGACCAAGGCACTGGAGGAGTATCGCGGCCAGACGCTCGCGATCGACGGCTACTGCTGGTGAGGAGTAGGAAAAAGGATGCGCCGACCGCATAGTGTCTTTTCCTGTATCATACGTAGCCCTTACGCGGTATGTGGGCTGTGTGTACTCTCGACAGGCTTCATCGTGCGATCTACTCGTGCAGCCAAGAAATCTGCCTAGGTCAAGAAACCGACAAGTTCGTAAAACGCTATTCGTTGTGATCACCGTCATATTTTGGCATGAAGATCTCACTCACCCTTGTCTTTTTCTTCCTGTGCTGCATGTGTGCTTGTAGATATGTAAACTACTTTATAGAAAGGGTGGACATCCTGCTGCGCAACGGGATCATCCCGTACGTTGTGTTCGATGGCGGCCCGCTGCCGATGAAGAAAGGAACCGAAGTCGAAAGAAGAGCGTACGTCTGTTTGCCATTTACAAGTGCTTGATTCGTCAATGCTTGTGGCGTGTAGGTGGTCATGAAAATAGGTCTGAACCAATTACACCTTCTCTTGTTCTTGTATTGCAGTGCGAGACAGAAGAACCGGGAGCTCGGGATCCAGTTTTACAAGCAGCGCAACTACACAGAAGCACGAAAGTATTTTTCGCGCGCCGCTGACGTCTCTCCGTTCATGGCTCATCGAGTCATCCAGGTACGGCACTCACAGCCTTCGCTATTGCAGCCTTCAGTATGGAGCCCATTGTTCTTATCCTGATCCTTTTCTCTTAACTATAGAGACTCAAGGCGATGAACGTGCGCTACGTCGTGGCTCCGTACGAAGCGGACGCGCAGCTCGCGTACTTGACGAAAAACGGACTCGCAGACGGCGTGATCACGGAAGATTCTGACTGTCTCCCTTTTGGCTGTGGCATAGTGCTCTTCAAGCTCGACAAGGACGGCATCGGGCTCGCGCAGGAGATCAAGGAGAGCAACCTCAAGAAGAACAAGGGGCTGCTCTTCCACATGTTTACACACGAAATGGTACGACCCAGCAGTAGCTCTCTCCTGTGTGACTTGATGCGCTCGCATTCGGTTGATTTGATTTAAATCTAACTCTTAAATGCGTGCGCAGTTTCTAGAAATGTGCATTTTCTCGGGCTGTGATTATTTGCCCAGTCTCCCGGGCTTTGGACTCAAGAAGGCGTACACGGCGCTCAAGCAGCACGGATCGTTCACCAAAGTACGCCACTTCACAAGCTTATGAAATGGACAACTAGGATCATCTTGACTCATTTGGTTGATTGAAACTCGTTCTGTTTTCATACAAAAACAAAGGTGATCCGTGCGCTTCGGCTCGAGGGCAAAGTGCGCATTCCGCCAACGTACGAAGCGGATTTCGAGAAAGCGGTGCTGACATTCCGCCATCAACGCGTGTTCGATCCACGAACTCAGGTATTTTATCTCCCTTTCCACCAATGCTCGTTGCTTTTCCATGTGCTTATGCCTGTGTCATTGGCTTTGTTTTGAAACAATTACAGCAACTCGTCCCATTGACTCCAATTTCCGAAAGCGACAAAGCCAATGACGCGGGAATGTATTTCCTTGGCCCGATGCTGTCGGATGACATCGCTGTAGCGATTGCCAACGGCGACATGGATCCCATCACAATGGAGAGGTTTCCTAAAGCAGCAACACCACCAACCAGCAGCAACAACGCCAACTTCAACCGCGGCGGGCAGTTCAACGGAGGACGGAGTACTTTCAGCAGCTACGCCCCATCCGTTCAGCAGCAGCAGCAGCAGCAGCCAGACCTTAAGAAGCAACAACCGCACGTGTTTGCTGCCGTGCCTCAGGGGGTACGGAAGTTCCCAAACTCGTTCGCTCGGAGAGCAGAGCCATCAAGACCGCCAGTATCGCTCTTTGCTTTAGCGAACACGAAGCCAAGCAGTACTGCACCGTTGGTGTCATCAAATTCGCCGTCAAGATCAGCTGAGTCGAGTCCTCCAGTGGTCAGCAGGTTCTTTGCAGCCCAGCCGAAGCGAACGTCGCCTTTGGACGAGACAGAAAAGGTTTTGGATGTCGTGCCGGAGTTTTCTTCGTCATCAGCGCCGATTTCGAACTTCGAGAGTCAAGACCCACTGGAGGTCGACGTTGCGAGGAGCATCTCATTCTCGCCCGTGGAGGAGAAGAAGCAAGCGCATGCGCATAGCACAGTGAAGAGCAAGGAGAACCACACGCCCAACAAAGGAGAGAAAGTGACTCCGGCAGCAGCAGCAGTAGTGGTGCCACCACCGCCAGTTGTGAAGGAGAACGCCTTCTCACGAATGATGCGCGCCGGCTCGCTGATCCAGAAGCAGTCCTTGAAGCGGAAAGCAGCAGGAGGCTCAATGACTAACTCTCGGTACGGAAAACAGAAGCCAAATATGTTTGGGAATCAGCAGCTTCTGCACAGATCAGCGGAGCAGCGCATGCAGCAATACGTTCATGTTACTTCCAGTACCAGCAACCAGAGCTCCATGATCACCACAAATCAGGTGGTGAGCTGCTCTCTCGCAGTCGAGACACCATCGAGTCGACCAGCACCCCAAGAAGAAGTGAAGTCACCTGAGTCGGAGTCAGAGCGTGATGCCACCGAAAAAGACGAGAGTCAAAACAACAACAGCGACTCCATCGTGGCCCGTGGCTCTTATCTTGTTGCTGGTGTAAGTTCGTCGTGGTCCTTGACCAGGAAGATCGACTACACTGATGAGGACAATCAGCAGAGTCAGCATCATGAGCGAGAAGTGAGCAGCAAGCCCAAGTCCTCGTTATCGATCCTTGCGTCACTTGACCGCTTCCGATTCAAAAGGTAGATATGAAGAGATGCAATGTACACGCTGACGAAGAAATAGATAATACCATAGACAGGATTGTTTTCTCCAAAAGTCCCATCTTGTTCTTCAAAGAATGTATTAAAGCCAAAACCGATTTGCTTGCTGGCTGTCTATGTGGCTGCCTGCTTCTCACTGCATTGGTGCAATCTCTAGTTTACAAAGTGGGCAGCTGTTGTTCTCGCGTATCCACCCGTCTACGCATTCTGAAGGACAATTGGGAACACACACGTGTCATAAGACTTTGAATGCAATAGCAAGAAGCTGTCAGCTGGGTTCTTGACATACCTTCATGGAAGACATGCGCACACGGCAGCGTCAACGCCCGATCGTCATGCACGAAGCTGTACTGACAGATGATGCACCTGTTCACAGTGAGAATGAGAGTGTCAGTTTCACTCCTATATTGAGTCAAAATCCCTACAACGTATAGATAAACAACGTACGAGACGTCCGAGTTATTACTCCCACTCCAGCGATGCGTCGGCAGACATGAAATGACCTGAACAGCCATCTGACGCCATCGCTCTTTCTTCACGTCACCGTTGTCCTCGCCCAGCTGCAGCAGCTCGTCGTACGTCATGTTATCGGGATCGATCTCACGCCCCTGAAGCGACGCATGCGCTGCTCCAGAGCCATTGTTGTTGTACTCATGATGGCTTACAGTGGCAGCTCGCTCGTCTTGCTCGCGTCTCGCTGCGGCTCGAAGACGAGCTTCGTATTCCTGGTATGCAGCAATGTTCTAGAAAGGAAAGAGGCAGATACAAGTTCACAATCAATCACCAACAACAATTTATGCAAGTGTAAGAGAAAGCTCACATACCTCTTGCTGTTGAAGGAATTGTGCGAGTGCCACAGACGCTGCTTCGTCGTCGTCTGGTCCACTTGACGAGCGCGGAGACGAGTTGATCGTTGTCGGAGAAGACGCACCGGAAGACGGAGCCGATGTGGTCGAGTAAGCTGCCGGAGCTCCAGTAGCTGAAACTGAAGTCGCAGGAGGTGATGCAGTGCGGCGGCGTCCGAGGTCGTAATCGCGATCCTGCTCGGGTCCCCGACGGATCCGGCGATCTAGTGAGTCGACCATCCCGAGGCGTGGGCGAGGGCGAGACACTGCAGCGCTCGAGAGTCTTGCGCTGGCTTGTCGGCTGTAACTAGACGCACCGCTGACTATACCGCGCTCTGCTCCAAGATCGCGCGCTGTTGTTGTTCGCTGCTCGTATAGGAAATCCAGTTGACGGCGACCTGGACGATCACTTGTTACAGTAGGACGTCGGAGCAAAATGTCTTCATCGTTGGCACCAGTGGCACGAGCCGAATCGGGACTCTCGGCACAGAAATCGTCATCGGAAAGAGGGCGAGTAGTCGAGCGCAAGTCGCGCATACCAAAATGCGATATGGGTGATGAAGACACCTCCGAGTCTTGTGTTCGTCCCATGCTGTGGCGAGACGTGGGACTCGTGAGGTCGATGATGTCCGCACCTGGCGAAAAGCGCTCGGTTCTCAACGTCGAGCGCGCGGCATAGGACGACAGGTGGTACGGATCTCGAGACGGAGGAGGCGTGGAGCGCTCACTTGAGCTCTGTCGCTCATGTGGAGAGCGCTGTTCAGTAGGACTTGAGCTTGCTCGCGATGGGAATTCTGGTGTCGAAGTGGACGGCGACGGGAGAGGTGACCGATTGCGCACATCGCTGCCAGTAGTATTCATCTATCAACAAGTCATCATCACCATGAGCTCAGTGAGCGCAGCGTCCACATGTCATCAATGTAGTGACACAGCACATACAAATGAGATTTGGCACTCACTACATGGGCTTCGAGAATCATCTTGGCGTGCGCGCGCTCGAGACGGATGTAGCGCCGCTTGAGCCGCGCGTACTTCTTCTCGAGCTGGTCGCGCTGCTGGCGCTCTTCCTGGTAGCGCACCTCCAGGTCGTGGATGCTCTGCTCAAAGTAGCACATCTGGCTGCTCGTGGGCTGCATGTCGACGCGGACGGAGCTCTCGGTGCGACGTGGTCTGTGCATGATTGTCGCTCTCGCTGTATTGACTCTTGGTGACGATGGCGTTTATGCTCAAGAGTTCTCGTCTTTTGGCTTGGCTTTTTTACCGCCAAAAAAGAGCTACGAATCCTGTACTGGTATACCGGATTTGACATTTTTGACCGGTATTGAAACAGTACAAATACCTTTTAATAGCACTATTGCATCAGTATACTTTTGGAACTGATAGCTACCGGTAGCTGAATAGGGAGATGCTTCCCTAAAAGTGGATTATACCTATTTTCAGTATTTATTTTAGGTTCTGATATTTTTCTCATGCTGCTTGGTACCTTTGTCAAATCTCGCTTAAATTTTAGGATTTTTGATCAACTATGGCTTGTCTTTTAGGGGTTTGTACCTATTTGGGGTTAATTTAGGGTATTGGGATCTTTTTGAGGGGGTGTTTCCCTAATTACCGGATGACTTTGATGTTGTCGGCTACTGGCTTTGAATGACATGGGTGGAGTTGGTTTGGGCGTGCTGGTAAACTAAACGGTGGCTTCACACTTAGAATAGAGCGCGGAGAGAGAGAAAGCGAGAGGAGTCGATAGATATGCTGGAAGATCCGCGCGTGCAGGGGCTTGCGACGTACGTTGGCGCGTGGAGCCTGCTCTGGATCGCCATCCTGCTGATCGTGCCCGCCGGTGCGAGCGGACGCAACCACATCGTGTCGCTGAATGCTGCGCATGGCGTCGTGTGCACTGTCGCGGCGGCGGTGACTGTGCTCTACAACCTGGACACGACCAACTCGGTGGCGGTGTCGCTCTCGTACTTCCTCGTAGACTTTGTCGCGATGGTGAACAGCGACGGGCTGCAGAATCTGCCGAAGCTGAACCGGTCACGCCAGATGGACTACGCGCACCACGTGCTCGGCCTCGTGTGGGGCTTCGTGTTCTTCGTGCTCGAGGCGCACGTGTGCGACGCGAGCATGGGCAACCCGTACGTGTGGATCCAGACGAACGAGGTGAGCACACCGTTCTACAACTGGTTCCGCCTCACGAACAACAAGGTCGCCGGCGCGCTCTTCGCGCTCTCGTTCTTTGGCTCGCGCATTGTGTTCAACTCGGTGTTCCTCATCCCACGCTTCGTCACGGCGTGCGACCTGCGCTACCTCGTCGCCTGTGTGCCATTCTTCCTGCTGCAGTACGTCTGGTTCGTTATGATTGTCAAAAAGATGCTGCGCACGCTGAAGCCCAAGGACAAGGCGACAACCAAGCAGGTCAGCCAGCCGCAACCAGAGCTCTCGCCATCGTCGTCGTCGTCTGCTTCATCTACGGCTGCGGCGGCGACAGCGATCTTGTCCGCGACGCTAGAGACGAAAAAGGAAGCATAAACAGACGCACATGACGGAAGGAAAGGGACACCAGCCATCTCAACAAGGTCATCATCTTGTTGGACAAGTGATAAAAATTCGAACGCGCGCGCGTGTGGCGTTTGGCAACAAGGTCTGGCTCGAAAGAAAAGGAAACGTGATGGGGTTGGAGTGACTGATCTAACTGACTGACTGACTGTCTGTTGAAATAGAGATCATCATTGTCCGCCAGAGACTGGACGCGCGATGTTGCACGACTGTCATCTACAGTACGAACTGTGCATTCATTCGTTCCTGCATACATGCATCGCTTGCTTGCTCGCTTGGCTCGCTATGTACACTTTTGAAGTGCCGTAACTTTGCGCTTTTGACTTGACCGTCTGATTCTTGAGAACGAGCCCACGTCGCTGGAGAAAATTATTTGGCTCTTCCTCTGCCGTTACACGCGCGGCGGCGTTCTCGCCAGGTGTTTCCCCTGGTTTTATCCACCTCTACACCAACTCGCCAAGCTGAAGCACTGTCCATTACCATACTAAAACAGCAACGGAGGTTCGTATTCGCCAGGGAGAAACTCACACGTTGAAGGTGCCAGTTCAGCGGTGTGGTCCACCCAAGTCGAGCTGGCGTGCGTGCCTCAGGCGCTGCTATGTTCCAGTTCCAAAACTTTGATCCGCTCGCTGCTTTTGATTTGAGCTCTTGGGTGTGAACTTGTGGCAACACAACGAGAGAGCGAGCGACCGCGCGATCCAATATCGCAATATCGCCTTCCGATAGAGAAGAGAAAGCGGAAGAAGAGACACCAGCCAGCCAGCCACCGCCGCCACACTCTGGCGCGCTCTCTTTCCTTATTCGCCCCCATCGGTTGGCGCAGAATCCAAAAGCGTTGGCAGACGCATGCACCAGCACCTGACGCCCCAGCGGTACGTGAATGTAAACTGCATGGATGCGATTGTGAATGAGTGCATGTGATCCATTCCATTCGTCCAGTGGGTCCATCTATATTTACGCCCACCCTCTCGAAAGAAAATAATAAAAAAAAAGCAATCGAACACATTGCGCTCGCTGAGTTGCGATCGTGGGCGAGATGTGGGCGGGTGAATGGGATGCGCGTGAACCTGCTCAGCAACGCAAGCTTTGATGTGCTTGCTAGTGTGATTCGCATTTGAAAAAACAAGCAATAGCCATGGACTTGGACATGAGAAGCGCAGGTGATCTAATGATGCTGCATGTGGCGTGTAGTTTGGTGGAGAGTCAAGCAGGAGGAAGCGTGGCGATGCCCTCGCGCGAAGAAGCCGATGACGCCGCTGGCAAGACAGACGCGGCGCGGATACCGCGATTGTTCCCGTCAAGCAATGCATTCCCAATGCACTCCCAGCAGCAGCAGCAAAGACAGCAGGGCCTCTTCCAGCAGCCGCACTCCGCATTCCCGCACCGCTCAACCGCGGACATCATGCTCGGACTCAAGACGCTCGCAACGCATGCTGACCGACAGGTGCCGATTTTGAACCACGACAGCAACCCGATGCCCACGTTCCCATCCCTGCGCGTCTCTTCCTCGCTGTCGTCTGGGTTCACAACGCAACGCATGGCTACGAACACAGTCCCAGGGCTCTTCCCTCCAGCTATCACCACTGCAGCGGAGGACCAGCAACGAGGCAATCAGCATGCGAGCTCTTTGCCGCAAACTGATGATAGTACTGGCGAAAACAAGGTCTCTCCGGTGCATTTCGGAGAATATCTCGGCCGAAAGAACAAGCGCGGCGAGTCCAGGATGGCGGATAACGCGACGTCGCCAACCTCTCGGTCTCAAGTCTACAACAGCGACCGAGAGATCACACTGAGTCCTCCCAGCACAGGTGAGTTTACGAGACTCCCCATAATTACTTCAGCAGATCTTTACTGACTAGTTGTTGCATTGCATATAGCTGTTCCTGGTCCTCGGATCCTACCAGTAGCTACAACCATCGCGTGGAGATCCTCGAGTTCCATCTTCTCTCCAAACAGCAAGCGGTATCGACCCAGCCCGGTGTTAACCGCGCAGAATGAACCCAAGGCGCCGTTCACACTTGCACCACTGGAGCCACAGCGAAGGTATGACGATGACACAGCGCCTATCCGCTCTATATCTGGACGCCGGCAACTAACAAACCGAATGCCTCTTTTGTGCTGCTTTAGTACTCTGCCTATATCAACCCTCACACGCTCTACAAGTGGACCGGCGACCACTGGTGGACTAGTTCCAGCAGCGATGGCGGCGAACCAACCCGTGCTGGTTCGGAAAGTGTCATCCAAGTGGAGAGACGAGCTGGAGGACTACGACCGGCGAAAATCGCGCGAGCGCATCCAGCGAGGGCTCATCAAGCACGCCGAGGGCGACTACGATGTGCTGCTGCTCATCATCGCAGCCATGGAGGAGGAGCTCCTGCACATCAAGACGACTTCGAAAGACCACTATTTCCAACAAGCCCAGGCGCTGAGCGCCGAGATCCAGCACGCGTCTCTCGAGCGCTAGCCAGCCAGCAAGAAGAACAATTCTGTGCTGCTGCTAACTGGGCGGATGTACATTCATTCACATGAGAGCGCACAAGGACCTGCATGCTGCCGGTTTCATCGGCATCAAGATCGAACGAGACACACAGTCGCTGCTTCCAAAGGTCGAAAACGGGTGGCAATCAGTTGAACCACGGTTCCAGAGGTCTCACTGAGACTTTGGACAAAGTAAGTTGTTATTGGAAATTTTATATAAATATTAAGGTAAATAGTGTCAAGTGACGAGAGAAAGGAAGGACACCTGGCATCGTTGAGGAAGCTCCTGAGAGACCTGGAACTGCATTCAAATGCAAGGGCGTCGAAGCTCCTGAAAGAGAACAACGGAGCTGCTCAGGGCACGGTCCCGGACCAGAAAGAAGAAATGCGTCATCTTGAGGCGGGAGAGACACCGGAATCTGCTCACGCCTCCGATGACGCAGCTGACAAGGTCGTGACACCCGAAACAAAGATGCAAGCCACTAACCAAAAGTTCAAAAGAGAGAGAGACAACGGAATTTCTCCACAACGACCAACAAGTCCCATCCGTGTTTTGGACCCGTTCGTTTCTACTGATGGCGTAGTTTTGTTGTTCTTTGCAGGCGCAAAAAAGACGTGCGTCTCTTCGTTCTTTGCGTCTTTGATACCGAAGTGAAGACTGAAGACTGAAGACTGGAAGCCATCCGTAAGCAGAAGAAAATCAACAAGAAGGCTGAAGAAGAAGATCGAGAGCAAGCAAACTATGGCGAGCATGCAGCTGCATGACATCCGCGAGATGGGCGAAGCGCTCACCAAGGCGCGCGAGATGTGCGAGGAAGCGCAGTTTGAGAAAGGGCTCCAGCTCTACCAGGAAACGCTGCAGACGCTGCGCCAGTTCATCCGCCGGATGCAGAAAATGACCGAGCGCCAGCCGTGGCTCCAAGTATCTGTCAATATATCTATCACTCGTTGCTCTGCGATCTTTACGTAGCTGATCTTCTCACCCGTGTCATGATGGCAGATGCAAATTGAGCTTGAGAACGAGTTCAACCTGATCTCGGACTACGCGGAGCTAATCCAATCATTCAAAGCCCCACAGGGGGTGGCGAGAGCGAACAGCTCCAAGCATCTACACCAGCAGCAGCATGTTCCATCATCAGGTCCAGCGCCAGTGCACCCACGCTCCTCTGCGCCTTTCCATGACGAGCCGACCAATTCGCCACGGTGGGAGATCCGCACGCCCGAGTCCAAGAGGCAGCCTCAGCAGCAGCAGCAACACCAATACCCTGCGGTAAAGTGCCAAGTCAACATGACTACATCTGCTGGTTTATGTGGCTTGTGCCTAAATTTTTCAATACTGTGTCCCAGGATGACCAGGGTCGCGACCCGGATGTATGGGCACCGCCATCACCAGACCAATTCGGTCGGGGCCGTGCTGGAAATGCGCCGCCAGCGCAGAGAGCCCCACCGTCTTGGGCCGCAGACAACAACAATGGCAACCACAACAAGTGTGTACTCTCTAGTCCAGTGATGTTTGTCAGCTTGTGTACCATCTTCAGCTAACGAGCTCTTGCATTTCTATAGTCGTATGGTAAAGCCCAACGCCAAGCCTGGACCTGGAGGCCGAGGTAATCCACCCTCTGACCGTCCATCGGGACGTCGCACTCCGAGCGAAGACCAGCAGCGGAAGCCTCGCCCAGGCGGAGGAGGAGCTAGCAACGATCCTCAAAGCCGACGAGCCGGCGGCGCTGGTGGCACTAATAGCAAACCCTCTGGTAGCAAAGATGGCGGACTTAAGGCGGCACGCAAAGAAACCGAGAAAGTGAAGCTCGGCAACAGCACGGAGAAGCAAAAGTACGCCGATCTCGCGCGAGAGGAAGGCTGGGTCGACCTCGAGCTCATCGAGATGATTGAGCGCGACATCGTAGACTCGGCCCCGAAGATCACGTTCGACAACATCGCTGGGCTGGAGCACACAAAGCAGCTGCTGCAGGAAGCCGTGATGCTTCCGCAGATCGCGCCGCATCTCTTCAAGGTATGTGAGAGAGTGGTATTTTTTGGATTTGGAAAATGTAGCCATCTCTGTGGAAAATGTAACCATCTGCTTATTCTAACGTAACTCTTCATGTTCTGTATCACTTTCCTATGTGAATGTGAATATTCTACTAGGATGGACACTTGAAGCCCTGCAACGGCGTGCTCATGTTCGGACCGCCCGGAACAGGCAAGACGCTGCTCGCCAAGGCAGTCGCGAATGTGTGCAACACGACGTTTTTCAACATCTCAGCGTCAACGTTGGCCTCTAAGTACCGCGGTGAGTCGGAAAAAATGGTGCGCATCCTCTTCGACATGGCGCGCTACTACTCACCCTCGATTATCTTCATGGACGAGATTGACTCGATCGCCGGAACACGAGGCGGCGCGCAGGAGCACGAATCCAGTCGGAGGTAGTCTTCATTCTTTATCTGTCCGCTCAGCAATGTAAGTCAAAGTGGGGAAGTCTAACTTTTTTGTTATCATTTATGATCTGCAGAGTGAAGACGGAGCTGCTCGTCCAGATCAACGGTGTTGGGTCGGGTGACCCAGCGGATCCAAACAACCGCGTTATGGTGCTCGCTGCCACGAACCTCCCCTGGGAGCTCGACGAAGCCATGCGTCGCCGTCTCACCAAGCGAGTTTGTACGTTACATCACGTTGCTGTTACTTGCCTTGAGTTGCTCAGTCGATATTGACAAGTGAGGATGATTAACCGATCGTGCTGTGTATTACGCGCAGACATCCCGCTTCCAGAAGCTGAGGGGCGTCGTCAGCTTTTCAAGCTTAACTTGCAGAAAGTGGACGTCGCGCCGGACGTCGACTTTGAGAAGCTGATCGCCGAGACGGAGGGCTACAGTGGTGATGATATCTGCGGACTCTGCGAGACCGCCAAGATGATGCCCGTGAAGCGCCTGTACACGCCCGAAGTGTTGAAGGAGCTCCACCGGAAGAAACTGGAGGGCTGCTCGGAGGACGAGCTCAAGACCCAGGAGAAAAACGCGCTCGAGATCACCTGGGTACGCAAAGTAGCCTGCCTGGTCGCGGATGATAGACTCTATGGATCTAACGATTTCGTATTTGATTTCACTAGGCGGATTTCCAGACTGCGCTGGAAAATGTGAGCAAGTCGGTGGGGCAAGACCAGCTCGAGCGCTTTGTGAAATGGGAAGAAGAGTTTGGCTCCAAGTAGAGAGAGAGAGCTATTTTCGATATTGTGCAATAGCTATGGTGTTTCATTCAATTTAGAATGGCAATTGGTAAATTACCTGTTCTGATACTGCCGTCTTCTTCTCGATAAATCACGGACTTGATGGGCTCTTTCATGCACATCTTAAAGCTTGCGCTTGAGAAGTCCCGAGAGGAAATCGAACGAGTTACCGTCCGGGTACAGCTCGAATCGATTGCCCTCTGACTCAGCCAAGAGGCATCCAGTGCTCGTGAGTCCCTTGATCACCGCTGGAACCGTCGTGCCTGGCGCAACACCGACCGCGTCGCTACTCACCTGCACGACTTGGTTCGTGTGCAGCCACTTTTCCAAATATTCGGTCATGAATGGCTCAAAGCCCTGCTGCTGGAAGATCTCCTCCATCGGTTCGTACGCGTTGCAGAACGCGGCGAGGAACTCCTCTCTGTACAAGCCGAAAGATTAGATCAGTACTGAAATTTGATAGATAATATAATAGATGGCGATGGCTACGTACTTGGTGACGGTGCATGGCACGGCTTCCGTGCTGAGCACGTCTTGAAGGCAGATCGTTGGTGCCTTGTTCGAGATGTTGATGCCAATGCCTAACGCACATGTACACATAATATACATCAGTTTATCGTGAAGAAGCCACATGGCAACTACTCAGTTCACTAAATTCGGTTGGCTCCCTTACGTACCGGTCGTGACACTGAACTTGCCGTCGCGGTACTCGGACTGGCAGATCATGCCGCCGATCTTGACCGTGTCCACGTAGATGTCGTTGGGCCACTTGATGCGCACGGGGCTCACCTTGTTGCTGCTCTTCGGGTTCACCGCCTCCACCGCGCGGATGATCGCGAGCGACGCGAGGTACTGCACGAACGGCAGCGTGTTGCCGTCGACGAGGCTGCTGCTGTACGAGAACGTGAGGCAGCCCTCGGGCGAGAACCACACGTTCGAGCCGCGTCCCTTGCCCTGCAACTGGTGTTCTGTGTAGCAGAGCACACCCGCCGGTGGGGACGGACGCAGTGTGTCGTGTAGTAGCGTCTGCGTCGACGGCAGCGCGGGGCTGAAGAGCACAATGCCACCGAGCGTGTTGGTCTTGAGCAGCGGGAAGAACTGCGTCTGCATCACGCTCTTAGCGCGCGCGTCCTCGCCGTCGACAGCCTCGACGGCTGTGGCAGTCGGGTCGATCACGGACACGGGGTGCGCCGGCGCAGCAGCGCTCAGCCACGTCTGGAAGTGGCGCAGGTGCTTGTCCGAGCGCGCATAGTAGCGCAGCTCCTCGGCGAGCTGCTTGGTGGAGGAAGCTGCCGCCATCTTTGTTTTTTCAAGAATGAGAAGTCGATGTGAAGTGCACATCGTCAATCTAGTCACTATTTGCGCAATGAATGAATGAAAGAGTGACTACCACTAAGGCGCTGTTTTTGTGTTTCTATTGAAATTGAATGGGGTCATTCGCTCTGTGTGATTTGTACTGCATGGTAGCCAAGGTGAAGCACCGCCTAGTCGAATCGCATGAAGAACGCCGAGGACGGATCGATCTGCTTGGCGTCAAGCGCCAGACCGGCGCCCATCGTCGAGCTCAAGTGCGCCGCCTTAATGTACTTGCCCTTGGCGCCTTCTGGCTTGGCGTCACCGAGCGCGACCATGAACGCGCGCACGTTCTCGAGCAGCGCCTCCTCCGAGAAGCTCGCCTTGCCGATACCGGCGTGGATGATGCCCTTTTTCTCTGCGCGGAACTCGACCTGGCCACCCTTGGCCGCCGTGATGGCGTCCGCAACGTCGAGCGTCACCGTGCCGAGCTTTGGGTTCGGCATCAGACCACGTGGACCCAGAATCTATGAGAAGCAAATGGCAAGGCAACGTCAGTGTAAATAAATACACGATACAGTGATCACCGCTAACAACACTATACGTACTCTGGCAACGCGACCGACGAGGCCCATTACGTCTGGGGTCGCGATACATCTGTCAAAGTCCAGCTTGCCGCTCTGCACGAGCTCCACGAGGTCTTCCGCACCGACGATCGTGGCGCCGGCCGCCTTGGCTTCCTCGGCCTTGGCGCCGCGCGCAAACACCGCAACGCGCACGGTCTTGCCCGTGCCGTTTGGGAGGCTCACGACGCCGCGTACGCTCTGGTTCGGCTTTCGTGGGTCGACGCCGAGCTGCACCGCGATGTCAATGGTCTCGTCGAACTTTCGTGTAGACTGCTTGAGTGCCGCGATCGCCGCCTTGATATCGAGCTCAACCTGTTCGTAATAATGATCATTAGCAATATGTGTACGCAGCAACGGGCAGTACAGACATAAACAGGCAAATAGACTTGTCAGTAAACGTACAATCCGAGAAGCGATGCCATAACATCGCGCAATAGAGCAGGAGCATAGAATTGCGATTGCTGCGGTACCTGTGGCAAGCCGGTGTTGCGCGGCTTGAGGCCCAGAGCGGTCGGCGAGCGCGCGTTCTGCGCAGAGGAAGCGGCGGCGCCCTCGAGTGTGGAGGTGCTGCGCACCCAGCAGGTGGCCGTGCGGGCGACCTGCGCCTTCGAGTTGATCAGCTGCAGCACGCGCATGTTCGTCGTTTATTTGCCCAACGAGTCTGCTCTCTTTGCTTTTGAGTTCGCTCGATCCATCCACTCACTCACTCATGGTGGCGAGCTACTGCCTACCAATCAGCATATAAGCAGGGACTCCTGCCTATCGAATAGCATATGCGTAATTTTGGTAGTTGGCAGCTTAAAGTCTAAACGCCGTAAATATCCGTTTAGAAAACTATTGTCAAACTAGTTGTCTTACCAAGAAGAATCAATTTTACGGAATATTACATATAAAACCTATGGTGAAAAGCCAAAAACGTATTCTTCTTGTTTTTACAGTGCTGGCCATATTTATAAGACCACCGCGAACGCAAGCGCTGAGAGGGCAAAAGTTGATGAATGGAGCTGAAAATTTGGCACTTCACTCCCACACCGAAGTCCCCCTTGTGGTGCGCGTTTCAGCCTCTAACAATGAAAATTGACAGCGTAACAGAAAATAACGCTATTTGTGGGTGGACATAAGTATAAGACCGAGCTGGTAACATTGGTATTGATTGG
>JALBZD010000679.1:0-18870 GCA_038050675.1 Globisporangium cylindrosporum | reverse complement strand
GCAAACTGCTGCGAGACATCAAGTTCCAGAAGATCCACGACGCAAGACGCTTCCTTGAGAGACGCACCCAGCACTCGGCTATGACCTCCAGGTTCTCTGAATCCACCAGGCGTCTTACACGTGAAGGCGACACCATCACTGTAAGGCTCGATATCGTTCCTCTACCGGAAGCGAAGAGCGTCAAACAGGTCTTTGACGCGATCATGTTCTACTTCGCGCATCTGGAGATCTGCACGACTGAGATGCTCGGCGACGTCACGGTACGAGAAGAGATTGCAGAGAGCGCAGAAAAGGTTCATAACGCTAAAAAGGAGAAGAAGCAGCAAGAAGGTATCACACAGCATCGCTTCCTGTACACGGACCCGCACGACATCAAGATCGAGACCAATAGCGTCCAGTTCTCCGAGTACAAGCTGAACCACCGGTGCGCTTACTCCGGTGACTTGCGAGAAGACGCCATTGTCACGACGGACTTTGTCGACCAGGACGATCTCTTCCCGTACTCCCCTCATGAGCGCATACGCAAGGACATCACGAGTATCCTGCACGTGCAATCCTGTCAGCGAACTCGAGATACTCAGGCTTCTCCTCCTCGGTGCGCTAGTCCAGGATCCGGTGATAGTGAAGCCTTTGTCACGTGCTTCGCCAACGGAATGCAGGAAGAAGGCGAAGATGCCCTGGATGAGAGTGCGGATCACGTTGTGGTGCTGACCACGTGGTTCCAGACGAATTTGAGACACTGCGAGTCTGAGATCCCCGAAGACAAAGTCCTGGAGCTGATCGAGGACTCGGATCGAGTCCACGAAGCGATCCTGAAATCCGTGCGAGCCTCCCTTCAATCCGTGTCACATGAGTAATCACGTTAGCAAGTGTGAATTTGATAGCATTTGATCTCGCAAGTGACCGATGGAAGTCGTGTGAGGACAGAAGCCAAAGAGGTGAGTGCCGCTTCGAATCAATGGAGGACGCGTTTTGTTTGTGCAGGTTTGCAGGTTGTGCCGCTGGAAGATAGAGGTTGATGTACGCATAGTGGTCTTCTTCACAGAGAAAAATAATCTGCCAATGTCTAAAAACTAACTCGTTTGGTATCTGTTGTACAGGTTGTCCGCTTATCGGTGAGCAGCACTCACCACCCGAGGTACAACGCTGTTTACAGTTCACATACGAGTCCCGGCCATATGTGTGCAGATCACCACTCACTCACTACATCCAGAACGTTGTCCTGGTTGGTAATACAAATTCTCCTGAGAGTGAACCTGAAGTCCAGAAATCGCTTGCCAACGCCACACCCTGCGCTTGCAAACTCACAGTGCACCCCAACTACTACGAAGTGCTAGTGTCTGTAAATGGATGGGCTACGATGTACTTCCAGTATTCGGTTTCCGAGGTCTATTGACTTCCAAATCTCTCTCATACTTTAGTATTCGTGTGTAGCGAACGAAGCAAGTGGCAATAACTATGGTACTGGAGCTGCAAGACCTGCTGAATATGAGTTGCTTTACGTGTGGTTTTGTAGCGAGGACGAAAAAGAAAATGCTTCCATTCGGTGCTTTGCATCGGTTGAAATGCTTTTTCCTACTCTGGTACTGCGACAGTGGTACGTACTATCTTGGTCTCTGTGTCTGTTGGTTTCCACAGCAATTCCCGGGTCCGGTTGCTGCAGTTTCGAGTTGATGGTGCTGGTGCTAGAGTAGTTGGTAGGATGCTGCTGTGGAGGTTGCACGATATGAGGTACTCGAGCAGGATGAAGAGGTAGCTCAGTTCTGCCCAGGGTACTGGCCAGACTTGCCATCGTCCTTGTTCCCTTGATGGTCACTCTGTCCAGGTTTGTCGTCGTTCTTGCCACCTTGGTGGTCGTCCTTTCCATGCTCACCATCCTCTTTGCTGTCCTCGCCCTTGCCAGGATAGTGGTCATCCTTGTCCTTGCTGTCGCTGCAGCCACTATCGTCGCTATCACCCCGGTGGTGGTGGTGGTGGTGGTCTCCCTTGCCAGGATAGCGGTGGTGCTTGTCCTTGTCCTTGTCCTTGCTGTCGCTGCAGTCGCTGTCGTCGTCCTTCTTCTTCTTCAGCTGGCAGCGCTGGACATTCAGGCCATTGTCATCCCAGCGGCACTCGTACTTGTCGTCGGCGCAGCACGTGCTAAAGGTCCAGTTCTGGCCGTTGCACTGGGACTCATTCGTGATCGTGCAGACCTTGCGGTCGTGGTCCTCGCTGTTGTCATTGGACTTGTCGCCAAGAGCGCGCAGGTGGTAGCGCTGAGAGCTCTTCAGACCGGAGACGTGGGCCAACTGGGCGGAGATGGTGAGAGCTCCGAGCAGGAGGACGACGCTGGACTGGATCTTCATCGTGATGGTGGTGACTTGGAGTGGCGATGAGAGGTGTCTTGGGAGAAAGTGGAGGTGGCCGCTTGTCTTCGTTGGAGGAAATTTGGAAATGAGCTTGTACCTCAGCACTACGTTCTTTTTCCTCTCAGTCACCATGGAAAAACGCGAGCTTCAGTGTCAAAGGTGTGTGTCCTTTCTCACTTCGCGTTTGTGCATTCGGAAGCCGAAGACAGCGCTGGTAGTCTTGCATGGAGCGCTCCTGTGCATAGCCTTTAACTGGCTTCGTTTTTCTCGGCTGCTCGCTCTTATCCGCAGTGAACCAAATCAGACAAGCTCAACAACGACGAGCGTATCCGGTACAATAATTTGAGATCCTGCGTGGGGACGTTGATCGAGTAGTTCGCGTCGCAGCCTAGCGGCAGCAGGAAAAACCGTTCGGGGCTGCGCAGCGACTGGTAGTACCCGAGCGGTTTGCCGCCCCCTCCACTGGTGATGATGCAAAAGTAGACAAGCGGGTCGCTCATGTTCACGAGGTTCATGAACGCGATCGAGGCTTCCACGTCGTCGCTTCGCTCGTGTAGCACCTCCATGCGGCTCTGGATGCTGCAAAAGTCGCGCGAGTTCATCATGATCAGTGACGGGAGGCTTTCGAACGCGCCTGTGAACCTCTCCCTCGAAAAGGAAACCATATGACGCCAGTTTGCTTTCGAGTGGTCCAGCGGTTCTGGCGCGATCTTGAGTACAGTCTTGTTAGTCAATTTCGTGAACCGGCGAATCGTGGTGGCGTCGCCTTTCTTCGGCCACTTGACGCAGAAGTAGTCGCTCGTCCAGTGCACACTCATCGCACCGATCGGCCACAAGATACCAGCAGAGTGCGGCACCGGCGTCCGTGTCTGCATGCCTTTCAAATTTGCCTGGCTGCAGCTGCTCGATTTGGCTGCTCTGCACCAGGCGCATCGGGATGCGAGGCGACGTGTAAAATACACAGTCAGAAGCAGCGCCAGCATGGTCGCAAAGATTTTGAGGTCGATCCAAGTGCCTCCGAGCTGCGTATTCCCACTGCCTCGCAACGTCATGTTCTGCCGCGACTTGATCGTCTGGACAGTTGACGAGTCGATTGCCTCAAACAGCTTGCGGATGTTCGTGTTGCGGAAACTCGTGGATCGGTATTGCGCAAAGATCGTGATGCTCGAGAGCCCGCTCATGAGAAACTCCGGCACCCCATAGACGCCGCTGATCGGGCTCCAGCGGAGCTTGCGTCGCGACGTAGAGATATGAATGCTGACGTGGAGAACCGCTGTGAGAAGCCAGACGCTACGCATCTGGTTGAAGCCGACGGTCATGAAATCCTTAAAATTGATGTGGAATATCCCTCCTTGGGTCGTAAACTTCTTGCTCAGTAGCTCATAGCTGATTGCTGCGTCCATTGAATGCGCCAGTGCGTAGCAAAAAATGGGGAATGGCGAGCCGAAGATCACGGATTGCATGGGCGTTTTCAAGAACAGGGTGACAGTTTCCTGGACGCGCCTCCAGAGTCGTATTCGCCTCGGTTCAACAGCACCCTCGGGGTTTTCTTCATACATCTTGAAGCAAAACACAAGCAGCATGGCGATGCGAACGTAATAATACCCCTGTCCAATCACTCGAAGGCACGCAACGACACGGAACCACTGCACCGCCTCGGAGTAGACCATCCCCATTTCATACCGGTGCTCGTCGATGAACACTGTTGAGCACCTCTCCTGGTCAAAGTCTCCATTATCAACGCCACCAATAGCACACTGCCGCGCTCGTATGATCGCCGTGACGTCTGCTTTCCGTACGCCCGTCGGGCTGATGCCTCCTTTAATGCCTTGGACATCTTCTTGGCTCTCCAGAAGCGTCAAATCGACCTGTGCAGCTGGGAATTTCCGCTGAACAGCTTCCATGCGCCGAATCGCGTCCATCCAAAGTAGCCCCACAGCCTTGCAGGCAGTATTTGCCTTCAGACAGGAGCGACGGTAGTTGATCCAGAGCTCGTGGCAGAAGCTTGGATGCACACGAAAGTCAGAGCAGATGCTCTTGATGGTCTTGCTCGGCGCGTACAGAGATTCTGGAGAGTAATAAAACAACTGGTTGGTTCGCCAGATGCAGCTCACAAACACCTGTGATAGCACGTACTGGTGCAGTCGATCGAGGAAAGCATTTTCGGTCTTTAGAGTAATGCGAGTTGGCTCGGTCCGTATCCTTTCGCTAAATCCTCTCCAAGTTCGATGTGTTGCCGCGGCATTTACCAGAGAGTCGAGCATCTCAAACACAACTTTGCCATTCAATGTCGAATTCGCGCAGTGCGAGCGGTACATCACGCAGTCTGGGTACGTCTGCAGCTTGAAAAACTCGGCAAACGCGTGGTGAGAGATAGATGTGGTGTCGTACTTGTAGCTCCAGAGGCGTGCGGTGGCGTTCTTCGCTGTGTCTCGAGAAAGCTTCTGCACCGAGTAGAACCACGGTCCAAAAGACTGGAAGACGTCAGGCTCGAGCGTTGGGTACATTGCTGGAAATCTCGTGATCGCGAGTCCGGAGCGCGGGACATCGGAGCAAACCAGAATCAGTGAGATGAGGCCACTCAGGAACCGCAGCCAGGAAAACTCCAGGTGCTCCTTAAAGTACTTGCGATTGTCGCGCTTCCGTTTGTGGGAACTCAGTAAGAGGTGAAAGACCTCGACATCCAGTTTCTCCGTCTCGATGGTTTGTGGAGCCCAGAGGCTTCGGATCGTCTGCACGAACGCCTGGCGTGGCCCATGGTGAGTCGAAATGCTCTCTGCTGGTGGTCTTGTCTGGAAAATGTGCATGCTCTCGGCGTTTGAACTCGAGTCGCGTTCGCTTGTACTTTGCTTCATCGCAGCCGTCGCAAACGTTGGGGAATGCAGTACCGAACCTGGCTTGAGACAATCCACGTCTCAGAGCTCGCTCACTTGTCCGGATTGCCGCTACTTGATCTCACACTGCCGACATTGTAGTCAGCTGATCGTGTGTGGCGGGTGAACTAGACGAGTGCTCTGTGATGCAATCAAAACGAGCGTGAGGCACAGTTCTCAGTCCCAGCCATTAAAATAGCTTGAAGCTGCGACGCTGCGAGTCGATGATCTTTTTCTAAAACAACGACCGTCGAACTGTGACGTCAGGGCATTACCAACTCATGGGCAGCTCGCAATATGTATTGACTTTCATTTATCACTGTGAATAGATACGACTAACCTTTTTGAAGCCTGACGCCATTTACAACACATGCTGAAGATTTGTGCGCGGAAGAAACCGGCAGCGCACCTCGAGCGATTCCAGGCGAGCGCGCGCGCTTTCAAAGTCCGGGTTAAACATCACTAGCTCCTGCATGTCCTGCAGCGCCATGAAGTAATCTCGCTGTTGCTCGTAAGCATCCGCACGACGAAGACGCGCAAACACGTTCTTGGGGTTGTGGTGCAAGATGTGCGTGCAGTCCATAATCACCGCGCCAAACTCGCCGCGACACTGGTTCGCTCGTGCGCGGTAAAAGAAGCAGTGCAGCGCCACTTCATCATGGTCTGACTTGGACGCTGCGATCCCCTTGCTGTAGAATTTGATTGCTTCTTCATACGACCGTAACTGGAACGCCTGGTACCCACGCTCTTTGAACCAGCTTGGGAGATCGAGCCCTGCGCGCTTCGCTTCTTCTTCTTCGAGCTGTTGGATGAATCGTCTGATTCCGGCATGTCTGGAATCGATGTCTTGCCCGCGATAGAGCGTTCGCAGCGCTTGGTCGTATTGACCCACACTGTTCAGTGCCAATGCAAGGCGATAGTAGCCTTCGATATGTCGATAGTTGATCTGGATACACTTGGATGCGTCTTCAATCGCTTTGTCAAACATGCCACAGCCACCGTGGGCAATGCTACCAAACAAAAAACACGCAGGCAATCAAAGTCAGCAAGTCGTCAAGAAGATGCAACTAAAACACAAATCAGCTCTTCCAACACACCTTCGGTGAAGATAGATTAAGTCGTTCCTCTTGTCGATAGCAAGCGCTTCGTTGTAGCACAGGATCGCAATGTCGTACTGTTTCTTTCGCAAAGCATCGTCGCCGTCTTTCTTCTTCGCTTTCACGACTTCTTCAGGTGGCACAGATGCCTCTTCCGATGCTACCCTCTCTCGTCCACCTCCTCGGCGCAGATCCTCAATCTGCCATTGCAAAAGAAACATTGATTAGCTTCCTCCATTCACTACAGATTGATTACAAAAGGCCTCAACGAAATGTTATTACCTCTGAAATGACGTCTCGGATCTTCGTATACTTTGGGTCCACCTGGCGACCCTTTCGAAGACTCACGATTGCTTCATTGTATCTTCCGAGCGCTTTCATCGCCACACCATGTCGCAAGTACCCTGTAGCAAATACTTGTTGGTGAGGAATGCACTGACATATTTCATAAATCGTCGGAGCGCCACTTACCAATCACGTCGTATGGGTTGTATCGCATGCATCGAGCAGCGTCGTCTGCGGCTTTCTTGAACAGTGATGCTTCATAGTACGCAAGACTGTTCAAATACACAGAGAGAAATATGTTAGCGCAGGTACTGGTACTCACCAAGAGCAAAGTGGTGAAAATTGGCCATACCTTCTGTCACAATAGTACGTTGCTCGCTTCCTGTCGAGCGCGATCGCTTCGGTGAATCGCTCAATGGCGAGGTCGTACTCGCCTTGGTTCATGTGTTTGTAGCCCTCGCTGCGTTTTTGACAACAACAAAAAATATATCAGTATACAAGAAATATCTCCATAAGATGGAGAGAACAGCTTACCTCGACTTGAACTTCGCCATGATCGACTTCACTTCTTGGACTAGGCGCCGATCGATGTCGCCATTTGCTTCCACGGTTTTGATCCCGTCGCACTGCCACAGCTGGGTCTTCGCATTGTCGCTGATCGCAAGTATCTCCAGAAGAAAAGAGGCGACAAGATCAAGCTCATCCGAGGCGCCACGCTGTTTGATAAATGAAAGCAAGATGGTCACGGCGTCGCTATCAACCATCGCCTCAACGTCGCCCGGGTTCTGCACCGCAATTTCCACAAGGATGTCGAGCGCGAGGCACGTGCACTGCTCAGAGATATTTTCTGAAATAACCCGGAGAAGTGCTGGAATACCGCCTCGCTCGGTCCAATCCACCTCTCGTTTGTCTCTTCGGAGTCCGTTTCGGAGCATTTGCAGAGCTTGCAGGACTGCCTCTGGCTGGCCGTCACCTTTGATTGCTTCAATCAAGTCGACATACTTCGGAGTCGAGAGAGGTGGAGCAGGCTCGCTAGTTTCTCTTGCAGTCATGTACTCATCAGTGAGTAGAGTGGTCGCGCGAAGAAGGTTGTCCAAGAAAGAGCTCCGGTTGCCACCTCGACCATTCGACTTGATTCGATTCCGAATCTCGCTGGTACGTGAAAGCGGGGCTTCGTCATTTTGCTCAGGCTGGCTTTCGTGGCGATCCATACTAGAGATTGACTTGCGTGCATCGAAAAATGGCCCATCGTTGCTCTCAATTTCGTGCTCTGGCTCGACGGTCGACGCTGAGCTAGGTGAATTTTCTTTCAAAGCATCTGTTACCTGTTGATCACGATAAATCTCCACATCGCCAGCGGGGTCATTTGGTGACGGCGTTGAGGCATCGTCACTTTCGTCATCCTTGCTTTCTGTCGATGCACGGGCGTCGTGGTACTCGGAAACGACCTTCACGACATCCAGGCGCACATTGATGTGCTCCACCAGTGTTGTGCTCTTCTTGTTCCAAATATTCGTTGACTCCACCGTGTCATCTTCTGCTGGAGAAACCGAATGGCTTTCTTCTTCCTCGCCTTTTTGCCCTTCATGCAGAACGCTCGCGCTGGCGCTCGCTTGCTGGGTATCTGGTTGCAGCGTGGATGGAATATTTTCCTTGTCAGAGAGTACTGTAGCTGCTTCTTCTGGTTTATTGCGTTCTTTAGCAACGGCAGCAAGTGGTTCCTGAGGTTCTGTTTCCTTGTCATCGAGAGCCTGAGACTGTTCGCCAGTCGACATTTCAACAACGTCGATATCAGCGAGTGCGGTTTGGGTGCTGTTTGCATCCACGGACTCTGCAACAGCTTGAGCATCTGCGAGTTCATTCACACCGGCTTCAATGGTCCCCACGTGTTCCACCTCAGTGGTGTTGTCGGATGATTGCTTTAATACAGCATCGGCTTCCGCTTCCTCATCTGCGTTTCGGATCATCTCTGCGATTTGCGGCTCTTTTTCAGTGGTTGAATGCTCCTCCAACAACTCGGCGCCGGGTAATTGCTCTTCGGGATCGATCAGATCTGGATCTTCAACCGGGCGGTCTATCTCAAGGAAGTCGACATCTTGATGACCTTGGCCTGTCAGGTACACTAGTTCCACTGCACTATTGGTTTTATCGCTGATGTCGCTAGCTGATCCAAGGATACCGCTCACTGAGTCACCATCCACAGACATCAACGATGCTGCGTCACCGTCAATCGTGCTTTGGTTTGGCGACTCGGCATGCGCATATCCAAAGTAGCCCAGGTCCTTGATTTCCAGCAGCACTTCGCGCAGTGAAATACGTCGCTTCGGATCTGCGACGCACATTTTTTGCACCAAGTTCCACACGTTCGTGTGCATGCGCTTCGGTCGAGGTGGAAGCACACCAAGGTTCTGCTTCAGCGACCGCACTTCGGAAATGTCGAGACCGCTCCAGGGCACAGCGCCGGTCACCGCCTCCAAGATGCACATTCCAAACGCATACACATCCGACGCGAACGAAAATGTCGTCGTACAGCTGGGTGGGACAGACGCATCCGAGGCGTACGCGGGTGACTTGATCTGACCATGCTCATCAACCAAGCACTCGGGTGCAAGCCATCGAATGAGTTCGGTGTCGTCGATCTTGAGCGTATTAATCTTGAGGTTATGCCTACTGACTTCACACTCCAACGCGCGCATGCCGTAGTCGGCAATCACCGGCTGTCCATATTTGTTCACCAAAATGTTGTTGCAGCGAAGCCCACCATGTACGATCTTCATCTGCTCGTGGAGATAAAGTAGCCCTTTCGCCGCACCATAGAGCAATTCCCATGTGATCGTTTCAAGTTTGAGAGATTTGGCTGCCTTTGGGGTCTTGGAGTGCTCTTGGACCGCAGCAATGTACGACGGGAGGCTTCCGTACGCTGTGAAATCTCGCGCAAAGAACGGCGGACACGAGATGTGGCACGCACCGCGCACTTGGGCCACATTCGGATGGTTGATGTGCCACCATTCCTGCAGCGTCTGGAGGAACAGGTGCTCGACTTGGGTATAATACACGTCCTTGAGCGGCCACAGGTACTTGATCGCAATCGGGTGGCCGCCCGTGTTGCCCACGTCGATGCCAAAGTAGTCGCCACGGAAGAGCGTCGAGCCGAACGAACCTTGACTGATCATGCCGTACCGTTCCGAGCACACCACCTCGCAGCGTGGGAGAAACCAGCGCGGCACGCGGCGGATGTGCACGCCCGAGAAGTTGGAAATGCGCTTGTGGGTCATCTTGAGCGTCTCGAGAAGCTGCGGCGAGTGGGATTCCGAGCGCCCGCGCTCAGGTGCAAATTCGCAGACGAGCTCCATGAGAATGTGCAGCTGACGGCGCTCGCTGCCGTACTCCTTCGCGACAAACGTGGTCGCGAGGAGCGACTGCAGCGTCACATGCAGCGTCTTCTCGTCCAAATGCACGTTGATTGCGAGCTGCTGCTTCCAGTTCATCGTGGCGCTGCTGGCGCTCGCGAGCTGCCACTTTGTGATCAGTGCGCTGAGCTCGTTGTGCACTTTTTTGAGACTCGCGAGGAACCGACGACTCGCGAGCAATCGCAACACGACGTTGCGGAGACGCAGGTGCTGCTCAAGCACTTGGCGGAAGTGGTTGAGTACGCTCGTGTAGTTTGATACCTGGAAGTCTTTGCTCAGCGTCCCGTGCTTAGCGCAGTTGATGATGCGCAGGAACACTTGGTGCATGCGCGCGTGGAGTTGCAGACTCGCATTCTGGCGGTCTTTCACGGAGATGCAGAGCTGGTGCACGGTGCTAAGTGCCGAGAGCAGCTGGCCCTGCGTGGGGAATAGCGTGTGATGAGGCGACACCAGCGCGTCCGCCTGCGTGGTCGTCTCTATCTGCGCGGGCATGTCGATGACAGCGCGAGTTGCTCACTTATTTGCTTCTTTCTTATTGAGGGTCTGCTTCCGTTGATGTTGCAATCGCTGCTTCTCACACTCGCAGCGCGTCCTTCCAACCGAAGAGGCGAAGAAGAAAAAGATTCCACGGGACACACACACACAGGCAATGGCGTGACGGCGCTCCAACAGACAGACGCGCGCTTCTCACTCGTGATTGCCGTTGGCTTTGAAGTCGCACACACACACACAGTCCGATACGCGCCAGTCAGTGAGTTGCGAGTGCTGTTCTTCTCCTTGCTCTTCTTCTTCCGCGCTTGTTGTTCTTTGAGGCGTGTGAACCAGCTGGTACGCGCGGCGCGGGTTGCGTAATGGCTGGCAGGTCGCAGCAATACCCCTCGCCCCATGCCTGGCAGTTGGCATAGAGTGCGCGCGCAGCATGGGCGAATCCCCAAGAGAACAATCAAAATGGGGCAAGAGAACGCAGGAGACATCTCGTTGAGCTAGCGCTTCTCTCCCGCCAACTTGCTGCTTTCTTGGCATGTGTGAGCATTGCATGCTGTGTGAACGAATATGACATTTTCGACTCAAAATGTTCTAAATTAAACTTTATTTTTTGGAAGACAAAATTTAGCAAATAAAGGCTAAAAAACGGAAAGAAAGGCATAAAATGATAAGCCGGGCTACACAATTACAAAACTCTCACTCGAAATAGAAATAACTCGGTAGCTGTGTAATTCGGTGGGTAAAAACAGAGAAGCTGCTGCTCGATTTACGATGAATTGGCTCGGAATGAGTGCGTATTTGAGCAGTTTGCTTTTTCGTTATTCGGTGTCGACACAATTGCAAATATCACTGCGATGCAAAATGTACAGCAAGAATGTGCCGCAGCGCCATCCTGGACGCACGGTAATCACACACACTGCCGCATGAATGAGCGCTGTGACGAGCGCGTTGTATAGACGCAATGTTTTGCACCTTGTGACGGATGTGTGCTGCATTGGCATACGTACAGGGAAATTCTGATCTGCAGTTGTTTTGCAGCGTGTGCAAGTTGCACAAGGTGTGTTCTGCTCTCGATGTCTGCCGTCCTTCTGCAACAATCGCTGCTCTTATTTGATAGCGTGTATGCGAATACTGACTGTGTGTGTGGCTGGTTGATTTAACCAGGCGTCAGCAGTGCACGAAGGGGCGTTATCGTTGGCGTTACAAGCCGCCGCTGTCTGCCGTTGGTGCGATCGCATAAAAACCCCTTGACGCCTCTTCCTCATCACAAGCAATAGACCCACGAGCGCTCGCGGTCGCGGCAGAAGACGACCTCACCCCACAGGACACATCTCCATTGAAGCGGCGATGAGCGAGCGTAGGAAATGGGACAAGCAGAGCGAGTTCTATCCGCCGACAATACCAAGCAGCAGTAGAGGCGGCGTAGACCCGTACGCATCTGCGAGCGTCAATGGCGCCGCCGCGAATGACCCCGTGTTGGAGAAGCAGCGCCAGTACATCAAGATGCTGGAAGAGCGCAATCGGCTCAAGAAGAAGCTCGCGCGCGCATCCAAGTCCCAGAAGGAAAAGAGCCATCTACAGGAGCGCGAAGAAGCGTTCGTGACGACGTTCAACGTACCGAAAGCTGCGGGTACTGGTGTGGGACACCATGTCCACGGTAGTAGCAGTATCTCTTCCAGCTCGACAGTGCGCAAGAACAAGTCGGCGGCGTCATTGCTACCCACGCGAATGGCACCATCAGCATGCACGTCATCGAGCTCAGTGGCGTCACTGAATGTGAGAAATTTTGACGACGAGCGGCAAAGCGAATGCAAATCTGCGCCATCGACGACGCTGAGCTTCCAACGAACCGGTGATTTATCGGCGAGGGGCAGCGGTGGTGAGCAGCACTGCGTGAGAGGGATGGCGACTCGAGCGAAGTGGAGCAAGCCGCAGGGTCCGATGAACATTGCGGTGGAGAATCGAGACGGCAGAGCGCATTTCTGCCTTACAGACCAAGTTCAAACAATAGGCGCAGCAGGGGACGAAGAAAGCGATGCGAAGGATGTGGCGGTTGATGTTGGGGACAAGAACTCGCGACTGGATGTGAAGAACACCAGTGTTGGCGATGAAGATGAAGATGACGACCAAAGTGATCATGACAGCGTTGAGCAAAGCTACTTGGAAGAGTCCTTTGAAGAGTTTGAAGAAGAAGAAAATGGAGCCAATGGAGAACAGAATGGATGCGAAGAAGAAATTTTAGCTGAAGCAAAGGAACCAGAGGTGTCGAAATCAACTCTGCATGGATACAGTGAAAAGGAATCCAAGTTCAGAGAGAATGTAAAATTCTCAGTCAAACCCAGCGATAGCAGGAGTGACGCTTTAAACGCGTCAATTCCAATGCTCTCGCAAACGACGACGGAGCTTTTCGACATTATTCATCATCTGTCGCGGTCTAAGCAGAAAGCACTGATGGATGTGCTCCAGCGATTCCAAGCGAGCGAGCAGCGCGAGAGCGATGTCAAAGAACTGCAGAGCTCGATCGGAGATCCCGAGATATGGAATCAGCTGACGGCAACGCTTTTCAATAGCTCGACGAAGACGACGACAGTCGAGGCAAGCGAATTGGCAACAGGGAGGCAAGCAAAACAACACTCGGAAACCAGCGACAAAAGGCTCAAACCTGTTGATGGTAAACCAATTTCGACATCGTTAGTACAGATCCTAGACGAACAGAAGAAATGGGAAGAAGAGTATGCTCAACAAATGAAAGCGAGACTCAAAAGAGAGAGAGAAGAGAAAGAGAAAGCGATGCGAGAGGCTGAAGAAAGGCGGATGGCGATGATGAAGCAGTTGGAAGAAGAGGAAAAAGAGCTCGAGCGGCTTATGGAGCAGAAACGACAGGAGCGGCTCTTAAAGCTGAGAGCATTGGAGCAAGACATTGAGAGCGTCCCAGAGCCGCTGCTGACTACTTCAGCGGCGAGTGTGCCAAAGAGAAAGAAGAAGGAAGCGGTGGAGAGCAAGTTGTCAAGGACCGAAAATCCCGGAAGCAACGCTGTTGACCAGAAGCCACCGAAGGACATCATCAAACCGAGAGCATGCGCATCTACTGAAAGAGAAGAAGCAGAGAAACGAGGGAACAGCGTGTCACCGACAAAGCGATCGCCGAAGAAGAAACTCAACAAGGAGCGGCAATCGGGGTGTTCTCTCGAACACGATCTCCTGGTAGCACTAATCCCAGACGCAAAACCAACATCAGTCGAAGATGCTGAGATCGCCATCTCGAGGAACACGAAGCCAGCTCCGATCGTCCCGCCTCTGAAACTCGGCTTTGCATCTACTTCACTATCAACGACACAATCAATTTCAACGTCTTCGTCGGTGGAGCTTCGAGTCAAGCTGCTGACGACTTGGGGGAAAACACGTGCTGTTGGATTGACTCAAGTATCGGTCTACGATGTAAACGGTGTCGAGCTAGATGTTGACATGGCTTCGCTGAAGCTTTTCGACCAATCCGAAAGCCAACCGTTGCCCAAGAGTCACGACATGGTGCGCAGTCTAGGCCGCCTTTTCAATGGCATTGCGCACACAAACAACGAGCAAGACATGTGGTTGGGTCGGCTCTCGGATACAGGTAAGGCGATGATGATGCTATACCCACAGCCTGTTTGTTTATATTGTTTATAGTTCGTATTGACAAACGTGTGTGTGTGGCAAACTATGCGTAGGTGCACTGCAGATCAGCTTTGAAGTACCCGCGACACCCAGCAAACTCTGCGTCTGGAACTACAATAGTGTAAGTACTTCACCTCATCTTGTCGATGCCTTTGAGATCGATTTTCTAATGACTGTCGTTGTGCCTTCACCTGCGAAACTTTACAGTTGTCGAAAGCGTGTGCTCGTGATGTTGAAGTCCTCGTGAGCGGCAAATGTGTGTGGACGGGTTCCCTCCCTGAGACTTTTGGCGATGAAGACGAAAGTCTTTGCATTTGGATCAACGTGATGGCCAGTGGAAAGAAAACAGCTCGTACCGCTCGACAGGACGATCGCGCTGCGACGTCAAGGTCTCCGACTTCTTTTGCGGTCACAGACTCGAAAGATCCCTCAGCAGCAACCCAATCCGCTCAGATTAACAAGTCGAACTCTGGGATTCCTCTTTGGCTGTCAGACTCAATTTCTTCGTCAGCCACTCTATTGACAAGTCGAGAAGTCTCCAGCAATTATAGCGAAGCAAAGCAATTGGACTTGCTCGCTGCAGAAGAAAAATTCTTGAGTGGGAGTCTTACTGCTCGACATCGGTATCAAAGTGCAAACGAGGTTGGTTCAAATGAATGGAAACGTGCAAATGCGGATGGCTCAAAAGAAACTGACTGGCAGCAGCGCTCAAGTTGTTCGGAACGAGAAACAAGGGAACGGGCTGCGCGAGAAAATGCGATCGAGACGACGCACCGCCAACCAAACAGTCTCGAGAGCGATTCACGACACAGAGCAGCAGATGGACTGTCTTCGCAATTGCGATCTTCTTCCTCGTCAATGTGGGATTCGCTCGAGCATTTCAGCAAAACAAACCGAAGCCGCTTGCCACAGACCACCGACGACGATGGCACGTGCGCCGAGCCACTATCGACAACCAGAGTAACCATGAAAGCAGATGGGAAAGATGTATCTGAGCTGCGAAGACTAGCGAGCTCGAAGACATCGTCAGCGCTGTTGTCGGAGCTAAAATCCATGTCATTGACACCGTATGGACCTGGGATTGGCAATTCGCCATCAAGCGTGGCGAAGAGTAGCCTGAAATCCTCAGCATCGTCGTCCAGTTTTGCTGCACCAAATGCGAGTCCAGACGATATTGTCAAAACGCCAAACATCCCTGTTCTTCCCTCTGGAACTCGCCTGAAACTGGAAATCTTGAGTACCTGGGGAGATCCGCACTATGTTGGGCTGAACGGCATTGATCTTTTTGACCAGCATGGCAGATTGATCAGCTTCCAGAATCCCGAACAGCAAGTTCGAGCATGCCCAGCGAGTATCAATGAGCTTGACGAGTACAGCGACGACCCTCGAGTCGCAAAGAACTTGGTTGACGGGGTGAACTTCACGTGTGACGATTTCCACATGTGGCTGGCGCCATTCACACTTGGTGAGGAGCATTTTGTTGAGCTGGAGATGGATGCCAAGACCTCGATTTCGATGATCCGAGTTTGGAACTACAACAAGTCTCGCGCTCATAGCTTCCGAGGAGTTCGGCACGCTCGACTGATACTCTACGAGTCCAAAGAAGCACGTGCGGTTTCTACTTCTTCGCGGCCAAGCAGCTCAGGGGCCGTGATATTTGAAGGCGAGATCTCCAAAGCGCTGGGACTTGTGAGCACAGACAGCATTGATCAGTCGTGCGAAGTTATTCTATTCACACGAGACGAGGTGATCCTCCATGCAATTGAATCGAACGACGACACGCTCATGAAATACGCCCAGAACAACGGAGAAGAAGAGGAAACGTCCTTGATCGTGGCAAACCTGCGCAGCTCGATGGAAATGCAAAGACCTCGGACTTCGGACAAGGGAGCCTCATCTGGGAACGAAGCGAAGGGGCTGGAGTCGTACCACGACTATATCAACGGAGGAAATAACGAAGAGCCGTCACTAGTAACAGGAAAGAATGGACGTCCCACGACAGCTGTAGCTCGCTCTCATGCTATTCGGAGATCAGTCGCTTCGTGGACTTCGATCGACGCAGAGCCACAGGAGAAATCGCCAGTGCTCAAGGTGTCGGAGAAATACAAAGAGGACGACAACGAAGGTCAAGAAGACGATGACGACAGCCTGGTGCGAGGAAGAAGGCTCACGATCAAGCTGTTAACCACGTGGGGAGACACGAATTACATCGGACTGACGCAGCTGGATGTACTCGTTGGCAAGAATGGCGTTCCATTCCCACTGAACCGATCTCAAATTGACGCAACTCCACGCGATTTGGAATCGGTAAGCGATTTTGACACGCTTTGCTGGGTTATAGTGCATGCAGATGTTCACTCTCTTGTTTTTTGTCCTTGTTCTTGTTTGACCAGCTGGGGTACCACGGGGATCCTCGAACATTGGACAAGGTTCGTTTCCAATATCGGTTCTATTCGGTTATGACCCAAAATCGTCTACTAATGCTTGCATGGTGGAAACCAAACAGCTCATCGACGGTGTTGGAACGACTTGCGACGACACACACATGTGGTTAGTCCCGCTGTCATCTTCTCAGAACATCCGGATCGACCTGAAGAAAGACCAGTTGATCTACGGACTTCGCATCTGGAACTACAACAAGAGCTCCGAGGATACGTTTCGCGGTGTTAAGCAGCTCCACGTTTCAGTCGATGGGCTGCTCGTGTCACCAAAAGAGTCTGGGTTTGTGATCCGAAAAGCACCGGGGATCACGCTCTTTGACTTTGATCAAGTGGTCAGATTTGAAAATCACAGCAGTACCTCAAGGAACAAGTGTTCACAAGTACCGTCGTGCATCGAGGGAATCCACTACCCATTACAGATCCGCACGTACAAGACACCGATAATTCGGCAGGACTACGAGCCGAGTCTGTTTCCTCAAGGCTTCTTGCTCAAGTTCATCTTCTGGACGACGTGGGGTGATCCTTACTATCTGGGGCTCAATGGGATAGAGATCTACGACTTTCACGGCAAGAAGCTTCAGTTTGCGCCACAAGTGATCGCTGCAAAGCCCTACAGCATCTCTGAGATCAGCAAATCCACTGGTGCTGAAGAGGATGTGCGCGTCCCTGAGAATCTCCTCAACGGAAAGAACAAGAACACGTGGGATGCAAGCGATGCGTGGCTCGCACCGCTTGCCAGCTCTTTGGGCAACTACGAAGGCAACATCGTGTACATGGCGTTCGATACCCCGGTTGTGATCTCGATGATCAAGTTTTGGAACTACAGCAAGACCCCGGAGCGCGGCGTGAAGGAGATAGACATCTACTTGGACGATCTGCATTTGTACTCGGGCACGCTGCGGAAGGCGCCTCAAGGCGGTGACGGTCACAATGTCGGGCGGATGGGCACGAAGGTACACGTAACGGAGGAGTTCAGCCAGCCGATCCTGTTTTCCACAAACCAGGCGCAGGTGGACGTGGAGAAACGCAAGGTGTTGTACTGCGGCATGGAAGAACAGGACGTGCTCTGCATCAACGAAGGCCAGGTCATGCAGGAGTCCAAAGCCATGTACAGGAAGCCGGATCCTGGCGCGGAAGGAGTTGTTGTAGATCTCAGGCAGCGTCCTATGACGGCACTCTGCCGACATTGAATGTGCTTTGGGGAGGACGTGTGCTTGCGCTTGATCCTCCGTTCCATATCAGAAGCAGCTATCAAGTCGGAACCGAACATCTTCCCGCATTGAAATTTGATGAGCATACGTGGCGCGCGTCTGGGGAAACCGTTGCCCTGAGCAAGATTCAAGCGGAGTTCCAGCGATCTGGCGTCACAGTTGTGGCAGATCAGGTGTATACAGCGAGTAGTACGCCAAGCAGAAAGATGGCGCATCTCTCTCTTTCTCGCGCCAGACCGACTCGAGACGACACCAAATAGAGACGACAGCTGATGTGTGAGTCACTTTGCTGTGTATGTGAAGGGGGGAATGGATACATTTCTGGTATCGTTAATTGGAGAACAGTTTGTGGATCCAAATGGATTTTGTTTCCTACGGATGACTGACTGGTTGAAGTCCAAGAGGCGTACGTGCTCCCCGCTCAAAGCGGCCGACTTGCTGGCTGAGCGTTACAAAAACGTCGGTGGTTACAAAACCCAACCCCACCATTGTCGAAGGCTTTTGAAGCAAGTGGCGGTGCTGTGAAGCGACAACTGAAATGTCGTCATCACCGGCAGCAGCATTTCAACTCCAAAATCACGGATGATCACCATACCAGGGAAGAACACTTGTGAGTGTTTTTCTTTCACGTTGCCTGCTGTATGGTCACCACAGAAGGTCTGCATCTGCTTGATGCGGACGCAAGGTATGTAACGGGATTTCCTTTCCCAAATGGAGTCGAGACCTCACTCCTCGACGAACAACACGATCGAATCCAGCCGCTGCTACCCTGGCACGCTTCGACACCGCGCAAACGGCACTGGTTCCCGCACATCCCGTCGAAAGCGCTCGCGAACGCTCTTGCAGCAGCAGACTCAAAAACGCCAACATCACGACACCCGTTCCAGCGACACTTGCTTGCCAACACTCCGAGCACCTCACAACTGCGCGATCACGCTAACTCGCTCCGCTCATTCATCGACCCACGCACGCTCGACGTGACGCTGCGCATCTGGTGGCGCATTCTCCCCACACACTACTTCTTCTGGCGACAACACAGCGACACACAACTTCGACACTGCGCTC
>JALBZD010000678.1:0-18871 GCA_038050675.1 Globisporangium cylindrosporum | reverse complement strand
GCTATCGCTGACGACGACACCGATTTCCGCGACGGTCTCATCCGAATCGCATCCGTCTTTGCTCAGTCTCCACTCGTACAGCACCACACCACCCTTCCCTCAGTGTAGAATAGGTGTAGAATAGCTTGACCACAAAAGGGCTGGCCCCTCTGGCAGATGAGAAAGTCCCACCCAACATAACAAGATAGGTGCTTTTGCCCCCCCCTCAACACCTGATCCTCCGGCGTAAACGATCGCACACACTCACGCCCCACTACTATAGGCTGTCCCTCTTGAGCTAGTTGGTCCCAAAGACGCCGCGAATGTGCCATCGCGCCGCCACCAACCAATCCAAAGGCTTCGAGTATCCAACGCCAAGACAGCTGCTTAAATCAGAGGTTCATTCATCCAGTCCGTTCAGTCGTGAGAGGGTGTCGCAAAACAGCCTCTGACGAGTTGACACGCAGTGTCAGTCAGTCAGTTTGTCTGTCAGTTGAGCTACCGCCAGTCAAACCAAGCAGCACGCGTGACGCGATGCGGTGGAGCTCAGCTCAGAGCTCAGACACTCTCACCACCTTGAAGTTTCTTATTCACTCGAATTGCACACCACGCCTAATCAGCAAAAGACTTTTTCAAATCCCAAGCTTCGAGCTCTTGACTCTTGGGTGCTTCAACGTTGGTCAACACAGTCGGCAATACGGTTCGATAGGAACACTCCCGAAGGAAGCCTGGCTCCTTCGAGTAGTGTCCGCACATTTGCGCTATGGTGTCATCCTGCCTGCCTAATGTCAGGAGCTAAGGAGGCACGCCAGAGGCATGACAACAAAGCTCGAGAGGCTCTCTATCTACAGTACGCTCCGCTGGGAATGGTCCATTCGCATTCGCTGAATCCGTTAAACCACAGACTGACGACTGGGATTTCGAATGGTTTGTTGGCTTGCTTCCAGTCAGTTATGATTTTGAGGAGCACAATGAAAGGCGTGAAGGCTTAAGGAAGAGACGGTTTTGTGCTAAAAGCTGGAGTTTGTGACTTGAGCCACCCCATCGGTGACAACAGTTCAGCGTCACAGACATTAGTAGGTGGCAACAGCCATATTTCTAGCAATCGATCAGCTCCGAAATTACAACTAGGTGTCTTGTCTATTCTGTCCTATCAGGTGAGTTGCGTGCGCTTTCGTTTCGTTTCTCTGCAGCCATTTAAAAAGTTAAATGGGCAATCCGCGAGAACGCAAGAAGCAAGCGCACTTTAACGGCCTTGCCGCTTGCTGAGTGCCGTGGTGGATGCGAGCAAGACCTTAATGCTGGATACCTAGGCCTCTGTCTGGGGGTTGCTTGTTTGCTTCTCTGCCTATGGGGTAGGCTGGGGGCTAAGGATGACATGGAAATGGCAACGATTTCTGGTGATGGTGGGCTGATGCGATAGATAGATAGGTGTATGTATTGAGTTGGGTAGCGTTGATAATAATAATTACGGACATCCACAATGAACGACTACTCTCTTCTTCTTCTTGTCTTCTGCTTGTGTCTTGGGAGCTTGAGGCTTGCGCTCCTCATCACGAGCTCCATCCTGCGGCTGCAGTAGCTTCTCTTGTTCCGTTTGTTGAGAGATTACAGGCGCTGGGCCGAGCGGCGCAGGATCTCCATCTGATGCTTGAGCAAATAGCAGACCGCGGCTCGCGAGACGCCAAACTCTTTGGCCAGATGCGCCTGCTTCTCGCCCGCGCGCACGCGGCGCACGATCTCGCAGCGCTCGCGCTCCTTCAGATACTTCTTCTTGACGCGCTTGGCGAGTGGTGACGGCGTTATGGACACGCTGTTGCCGTGAGAGGCGGTGGCGAGCGATGTCGTCATCATGATTGAGGGCGACGCGTAGCGGCGTGGGGACGTCGCGCGGTGGCGGTAGACAAAGCTCTCGGCCTTGGCGCGCGCGCGCTGCAGCAGGTGCTGGTCTTGTTGGAGCTCCTCCTCCTCGAAGTCGTCCTCGTCATCCAAGTTGTCCTCCTCAGAGGACGTGGCGCCGTGCGAGCGGGACGCCGAGCTCGACGTGGACAGCGGACCGGTCTTCCACATGGACACGGGCGCGGCCATGGACGGCAGGCGGCCGTCGTGGGTGGCGGCCAGACCCGTGGAGTACGAGTACCCGGCCACGGGAGACCGGTAGCCAAAGTTGCCGTCCGTCGTCGGAGACTGGGACTGGAAGTGGAAGTGCGTGGGCTGCGGCTGGCTGAGCACCTGCACGGGGGACTGTGGCTGAAGCGGGGACAGCGGACGCGGCGCTTGGGCTGCGCTCTGCAGAAAGGTCTGGAAGCTGGGGAGCACCGTCATGGCCATGGTGCTTTAGTGGAAGGTAGACTGGTTGTGGGTTGTGTGTGGGTGAGCTGAGGCTTGGATGTGACTGGTGGAACGTGATCTCAACCGCGCCAATTGGGTAATGACAGCTTGTTGGGCTTGCTTGTTGGACTTGCTTGTACGCGGCTGGACAGCGGTGGTTGAGGCAGCCAAACGCGTGTAGGTAGGTGGGTGGGGGCGTCGTGGGGCTGGACGGAGACGGACTGCAGACTACGGTGGTGCGGCGTCTTTGGGTTGTTGGAGAATGTGAGAGAGGAGGCTGCGGACGGCGGGGCGTTTATTGGAGTGTGGGCCGTCATAATGCACGCACACACACCTGCTTGCTTCATGCTCGGACTCGCTTGCTTGGCCGTCCGCAGTTGCAGATGTGGGCGGCGGACGCAAAGATATGCATCAAAAGCGTCGCATCTCTTGCGCTGCTGTTAAAAAAACAACCCTAGCCGCGCTTTCGTCGTTGTGTTTTTCTGCGACCAGATCAAAGGCAGTACATTGACGTTCCTTCATAAAACTAATACAGTGCATTAGTTGCGTTTGTTCTGTGGCTGACCACCTGAAAAATGACAAAAACTATTTCAGTACTGAGATAAGAGAATTGCTCGGTTTCGAAATCTCCTTCCCTATGGACAGAGACGGACCAGGAAGCAGAAACGCAAAGAAATGGGGCCGGCGTCCTGTCCTGCAAACTGTGGGTATTTTCGATTATTTTCTCTATATTTTTAATTTTATCATACAAAAGTGTTGAGAAAAGGATATTTTTAAAAAATCAAAAGAGTTGGCTCAGTAAACGTTGGTTGATGTTGCATTTTTCGAGCCAACGGGTCCGCGGGTCGGTTTAACGGCGTCTGGTTAATCCGACCTTCTACATACTTCAAGCTTACAAGAATCCGACGGGTCGGGTCGAAACAACAATTCACCCAGACCCGCCTTGCTTGCTTGCGCTTCCCAAGATGTGAGACTTTGTGCAGGTCAGGACGGGTCTTGCTCGCATGGTCGTGCAGCCTATGCAGAGAGGGGTGGATAGACAAGCTCTTGCTTAACTGGAAAGTTACTTGTAGCGAACGAACGGATGGATGACTGTTAAGCGTTCTCAACGGGTGCTTGCACACACACAAGCGTGTTGCACTGTCTTGTAACATAGTCACGCGAGCTCTAAAGTCTTTCGAGACTGTTCGGCCTCTCGGCTAAAGTATACAAGACGCGACAGTTATGAAAGTGATTTTGTCTCTCGAGCCAATTTCCGCATCACAAGGAGTTGCATCAAAATGCCATCCGCACCATTTGCATGGCAAAAGATCTCCAGACCCAATGAGTCAATGGCGTAGGGCTTTTCATTCCGTGCCACTGCTGCTGCTAGCTGCAAGTTCTTTGGGTCCAAAGGAATCTGCGCGATATGCCTTGTGGGCTTCTTCAGAATATATTATACACGAGCTGTCCATAAACATAGACTTGTTTGTTTCGAGTGATTAGAACTTGCTTGCAAATGCCGCTGATTACACTTCACACTGAAAGACCTCTTTCAAGCAAGCGCATTGTTGTCAACTGCGCAAGAGCACTCAGCAGTATCAGCCCTTCTCTTCCCTTTTCAAGTCCCTGGTTTGAAGCTTCACGCGAGCTTCGGTTTATTTATATTGGGCGAGGGGGGTGTTGTGGCAAACAATCAACTTGAAGCGGGTGCGAGGGTACTGGTAGGGATGCATCCGAAGTACTCGCCTACCACTGTCAACGACAAAGACACCACGCCATTCCCCATCCACGGAAAGAAAGAGAACACTTGTGTGACCTGCATGATTTGATATACTATCACAATGGATACAAACAGCTCTTTCTAATGTACCACACAACCTGCATAATACGATATGCTGCCAAATCAGATCTCGCGACGGGTGGAGCTCAGACCAGTTGTCCCATATACTGAACAAGTGTTTGCTTTGATTGTGCGTGAGCATTTCATTTGGCTAACGCCACAAGCAAATCGCGTTGAAAAGATCGATCGATCAGTCAGCGGTCAGCTCTCGAATCGTAATACACCGGCGCTCCGGTTTGCACACATGGTCGTCGTTCGTATGGAGCTATCCATACAAGCAAGCAGAGCTCTCCAATAAATGGCTCGGAGAAGCTTCATGCATTAGGAACTAGCTTACGCCAGGCGCATATCCTTTCGTCTTCTTGGCTCGCGTTTGAACGGCCAAAAGCACCTGCAGCCAGCGGTGCCTGACCTCAGCGAGCGCTCCTTCGCATGCTCGCTCATGGCAGCAAAGCCACGAAGCAAGATGTGCGCAAAGCAAAGAAAAGGAGAGCCGACCTCTTTTGAAAGAATCGAAAAATGGCGCCGTTTTTATTTGGTCGTTGTGTCTCAAATGGGTTCAGATGGGTCGGTCAGCGTGGGGGATGAGCAGCTCCATTCGTTCGATTCTTTGGAGATACAGTAGTAAGAGCCCCATCGCTTGAAGTTTTAGTTTGCTGCCCTCAAAGCTCTCGCAGGCAGGTTTCCACGACAACCGCCACGCAGGTGCCATCATCGCCACGTTGACTCTCTGGAGAACCACAAGGAAGGTCTTGGGATTACGCCTCATACTCAGGCGTGAGGCATTGGCATGCTGGCGCGTTTCATCAACAGAACAGCACGCGACCCAACCGTCGTTGCAAGTTGCCGAGTCCTCCAAGCTCCTCTGAGCGGTGGGAGGGACCTTCGTCTCGTCAATGAGCCCAACGGATTTGAGGAGGAACGAGACGTTAGTCTTTTTGATCTCTGAAGAGCGGCCAGCCGTTCCACTTTAACGCTGTGCAGCTAGCATCGAGAGGTACGTCAGTAACTGGATGCGTTTGTTGGCTGGCTGGCACCCACCATTTGCCTGAGTGGTGGTCTATCAAAAGATGGCGGCTCCAGTTGACATCCGACTTTTGCGTTGCTGTTGGGGCTGTGTTTGCTTTGTTATGCGGCTGGTATGTCCGTCAGTCCTTCCGCCACGCATACGTTCGCTATTAGAAATAGCACGCGAAATTCGTTCGAAGTCAGTCAGTCCTCTAGTCGACTGGTGGTGTCGTATCTCATCACCTCCATGTCATCTATGCGCATGTTGAAGGAGCGCCTCATGTAGGTCGTCTGCATTCTCCCGTCTGGACGGGTCCGTGGGGCGTCCGCGCGCGCGGAGTCGGACCTTGAGCGATTGGATTTCCACCCACGAGCACCCTTTTGACTTGGAAAAAAAGCAGAAGCTGCTCGACGTGATGGTCTTAGTCGCGCATAGTATGTACGAATGGAGCCGCTGAGATGGAAAAGTGTCGCGTTGAGGTGGTCGACAGGATGATGATGTTCGTGAGAGCGAGTAGTCCTCATTACCGACGAGAATTCCACAGACGCTCGCAGCGGACTGCAGGAACCAGCCAGTAGTTGGCGTACAGAGAACATCGCGGCAAAGACGCGCTTCACGCAGCCGGTGCAAAGCCCTGGGATACCAATCGCCCAGCTCCACCGAGGAACGGCGGACGCGGCGCGCTTGGTCGTCCATCCTTCGGTGCTATTGCCCCTAAAGGCTTCGACTGAATTGCGGCTGTTGCTCAGTTCGCTGCTGCTTCCACGCCTCGAACTCGCGCGTCAGCTGCGTGAGCATCTGGTCCTTGATCTTGACCAGGTAGCTCACCTCGGCCTTGCGCTCCTGGAAGCGCTCGTAAGTGTCGCGATAGCGTTTCTTTGTGTCTTTGAGCTGCATCACGAGCAGGAACTGGTGGTCGTTTGACTGAGGGACTTGCGACTGGGACTCCAGCTGCTGGCCTTCTTCTGCTGCTGCTCCTGTTGCTGTTATTACTGAAGCCACAAGACTCTCGTCACCCTCAATGCCAGTGCGAAGCTCTTGTAATGTTGAGGAGAGTCCGTCAATTTCCCTGTGAAAGAAAGCCAGCAGTTCACGATACAAAGTGGTGAGTGCTCCAATTCCCAGACAACATTGACATCCATCATACAATCGCCAAGTTAGAGCCACTCACATTTTCAATTTGTTCACTTCGAGCCCACAGGTTGATAACTGGGCTTTCGCCTGCCGCAGGTTGGCTTTCGCGAGCTCGACATCGAGGAGCGACTCGGGCTTTGGATTTTCCTGCTTCTTGAAGAGCTCAAAGAGCTCCTTGTCGCCCATGACAGGACAAGTGGCGGCGGTGAGCTCGCTGTTTTTGTTATTGAGTGGCTGTAGCTTTCGTTCGGGGGCTATTGGCGGCCGAATGGGATTGCTCACTCGTCCAGTGAGTTCTTCGTCATAGTCTTCTGGGTTTGGCGTCTCAGGTACCAATGAAGACTGTGAGATCCTCGTCACCAGCGGGAGCTTCGTCATTTGGCCGCTGCTGTTATGGTTCAATCGTTTCATGTCCGCCAAGTCGGGTGGGGTAGTGCCTCGCAGCGACCGAAAGTGCTTCACCATCTTGCTCTCAGAGCCCGGAGGCTGAGCCTGTTGGCTTTGGTTTTCGAGGCAAATATTGCGAAATGCGTGAAAAAGTTGCTGCGCCTGCAGCAAATTGACGACCGGCAGCGGATTCGCGCTGCTGTCGCGTAAAAAACCGCGTATTTGCTCTCGATACAGCGCTTGGCTCGCTGGAGACGTGATCTTGTGCGCGTCATAGTCGACACAGCTCCTCCCGTTCAGCGTGTCATACATCGCAAGCTCCTGCTTTAGCCGCTTAATCTCCTGGACGTATTTCTCGATCACCTCATTGGACGGTCCTGCGCCGCCATTGCTCTTTCCTGACCCTCCGCTCTGTGCCACGTTGATGATCGCTGACGTTTTGACACGCATCATGCGAGTCGCGAACTTGAGCGTTGCGAGGCTCTGGTCGTTGTGGGATTCATCGGGCCACACGCACGCCATGAGCAGCGTCCGGCAGTTGCCGCCGAGCGAGTCCTTCAGCAGGTTCGTAAGCGTCGTCTGGCGGTAGGGGATGTGCTGCCGCTTCTTGTCGCCCAGTGCGATCACCACCTGCTCAAGGAACGTAAGCGACTTGTTGATGTGCGATGCCTCTTTGAGCATCGTGCCCGAGACGCCCGTCTTCTTCATGCGCTCTGAGCCGGCGAGGTCCACCAGGTTGAGCTTGCTGTAGACCACCACGTCTGGACTCTGATTGCTGTCATCATAATCGCCCAGCAGCGCGCTTGAGCTCCGCTTCTTCTCTAGGTAGATGGTGAAGATGCAGTGCGAGCGTGTTGACGCGGCATTGAGGCAGTGCTCGGCGATCGTGCGGTTGGTCTCGCCCTGGAAGAGCAGGTCGAACGCATCCTCCTCGCTCTTCACGAGCGGCCGCGTGAGCCTCTTGATGAACGTCTGGCCCTTGTCGTTCTCCTGAATCACCAGGTCTTCCTTCACAGCGGCAGCATTGTTGTGGTTGTTGCTACTGTGGTGGCCATTGGCGGCATGCTCGTTCAGGTCGAGCAGGTCAAAGAGGTTCTCGTTGTACACCTCGACGTATGAGACGCGCACGGCGTACTCGTGCTCGGCGTCCTTCTGGATCTGCTGGAATATGGCAGAGATCGAGCGCGCGCAGATGCCGCGGTCCTGGAAGTTCTGCTTGCCGCCGGACATCGTGAACGTCTTGCCGGCGCCCGTCTGGCCGTACGCCATGACCGTGCCGTTGTACCCACTGAGCACGTTCTCGACCACTTCGCACGCTGCGGCTTGAAAGACACCCGCTTGGTCCACTTTCGCGTCTAGGACCTGGTCGAAGTGGAAGCACGTGCCGTTGCCAGTCGCTGCATTCGTGATCACGCTGATCGTCTACATGAGGACGACATTGTGATAAACATTCAGTAAGTATGATGATCATGTAGACACTGCTGGGCTTGGCGCTGCAAGGGCTCACCTGCTCTTGCTGGTTGATGAGCACGCCGCTGGCAGCTGCGTTAGCCTTGGAGTTGGGCCGCACGCGAATGCAAACTTTCACGCGCTTGTGCATGGCGGCTAGATCTTCAGCAAGTGAGCTCGTGGGTATCAATTGTATCTGGACCTGCACTGGGCGCTCCCGCTGGTAGACAGGACAGATAAACGAACTCACGTGGACTCGGTGGAGCTCATCTCGCTCTGAAGTTCTTGTGCTCAGCTAGACTTGTGCTGAGAGTGGGCAAAGGTTTGGTTTGGTTTTGGTCGGAAATGGTGTCTCCATGGTCGCTATTTCAGGATGAAAGTAGAGAAAATTAGCATTGTCGGTCACAAAACTAGTCTACCGAAACCTGAGAAACTTAGAAGCTCATACCTCCTTCATTGAACTTGTCCTGGGGCCTTGGACTTCTTCGTGGTGTTCCTGGGACCTGTACAAAAAGATTCGAAATCGTCAACTCAGTTCGTCTGAAACATGAAGTATGGTCAATAAGGTCTCTAGTGTAGCGTGCTTCTGGGGGTAGTCCTATTACATTAGGCCGGCGACACTCGTATACACGACCGACCGTTCTCTCTGTTGTCGAATATCCTACGGGATCTCCAGTGGGTCTAGCAAATTATCAAATAAGTAGCAGCAGTGTCTACTTTCGCGGCTTGCGCTTGATGGCCGCACTCAGGTCCTGCTCTTCCTCGTCCGAGTCGCTGGACACCGCCTTCTTCTTGATCTTCTTGGCCGGTTTCTTCTTCTCTACCGGAGCTGCTGGTGCTTCTGGGACTGGTACTGGTGCTGCTGCAGTACCGTTGAACTCGCTCTGCACCACGACGCTCTCCTCCTCGCTGTCACTGTCCATCATCGGTTTCTTCTTCTTCGTCACCTTTGTGACCTGTTTCTTGGTGGCGGCAGCAGATGCCGCACTTGGAGCCTTCGACAGCGATGCCGCTGATGCGGTAGCAGCCGACGACACGAGTGAGCGGATGCTCATGCTCTCGGTCAGCTTCTTGAATTCCTCACGCGCCTCGTCGCTCATCTCTAGACCACCCAAAGTAGCACCAGTGCTCTCCGAAATGTCTGCCGCAGTCTCAAGCGACTCGAGCAACTGCGCCATGGATGTGACCTTCGCGTCGTTCTCCTCGGCGGTTGGGTCGTCTCTGAGTGCAATCGGTGCGTGCAGCATCTTGAAGTCCGTCATCGCGCCGAGATCCACTTCCTGGCGGTTCTGCATCGCCGCACTGGTCGAAAGCGACGAGATGTCGGCAAAGTCACGGCCGCGCAGGAACGCGCGACGGCGGTCGATCGCTTCCTTGTCCGCCTTCTCGGCCTCTTCTTTCAGAATCTCGGTCAGCTCGCTCACGCGCGCGGCCGCGGTGTTGGCGCAGCGCAGCACGTCGGTCGTGGAGATCGCGGCGCCGCCGATCTTGTGCACCGCGCAGAGCTCGCGGAACGAGTTGAACGTGAACGTCATGCTGCCGTCCGTGATGCGCTCCTCGCGGTCTGTTGGGTCCATGAAGATGATCGGTTCGCCGTCGGTGCCGTCGCCGCCCTGGTCGCGGCTCTCGATGAAGCAGAACGAGATGGAAATCGGGATGTGGTGCAGACTCAGTGGAACGGCGGCGTGCTCGTCGATGTTGTACACAACCGTCGAGTTATTCTGCACCGAGACCTCGGGGCGCCGGTAGTGCATCATCGCGGCGATCGCGGCGAGCGACACGCAGTCCACGAGGTTGCCGCCGTGATCCACGACGTGGATGTTGCACGTGATGGCCCACACTTTCTCACCGGCGATGATCGCGAGCGCCTCTGTGTCCAGTGCGCGGCACTCGCGGATACCGCGGTCCACGATGCGCGCGAGCTCCACGGCCATGGGCGATGGCCGCCCGACCTCAAAGTTCTGCGACGCCATCGGCGAGAGCTCCACGTTGAAATGCAGGAATCCTTCAGTCGGCCGGTCAGGAAATGGCGGCACGATCTCGCCGTGCACATTGGCGATCACACTGTCGCAAAGGAATGGATGAATGGTTGGTGAATATGGTGCTTGATGGATGAAATAGGCCAATCAATAGCGACACCTGCACTGGCAAACGCCATGCAAGCTCAATGAAAAGAGCAACGCACCGTGTTCGTCCGAGCTGCACTTCTGCCTGCGCCTGCTCTTCTGTTCTCCGGAACTGCACGCGAATCTACACAAACAAAGAGCGAGCAAGAGAGCGCGATGTGAGCATCATGGATGGTGGTGCTCTTGTGTTCGCCTCTTGGCCAGCATAGCTTGCGTGATAACTTACTTTTCGCTGCTGCATGAGCTCGCGACCATCGGCGCGCACATGTGGGTGGTCGTGGATGGTGGAGAAGAGGAACGCGCGCTCGTTCTCGCTCAGGAAGTCGTGCTCTTCGCGGATCGCCATGGCTTCCTCCTATTGCTATTGCTCGTGTCTATTGGTCTGTGTTGCTGTTAGGAATGCAAGCAAGGGACGAGTGGTGATGGCACCCTCCGTTAAAGTACGATATCAAATCGTCACTAATAGGTCACTATTGTGAATTTGCTGTATGTTAGTGCATTTTGCTCGGTTGCATTCACATCACCACAAAGCGTGTGATTGAATCATGGACGAGTACAGACAGAGCCTCGTGGGCCGCGCGCTCGCGGACGTGCTGCAGGAGCTCGAGGGCAACGGTAACATTGACGCCAAGGCCGGCGACACGCTCTTTGCGCTCTTCGACGCCGCTGTGCGCGAGGATTTCGCTGCAGCCGCCCCGCGCAAGCAGAAGAAGAAGCCGTCCGATGATAGTGAAGCACCGAGTGAAAATGAAGACGAGCCACAGCAGCCTCGGCTGTTCACACACGAGTCGATGGAGCTGCACGGCCGCGTCGAGTCCTACAACCGCTTCTTGGACAAGTGGAGCGTCGTTGCGGCTCTTAGTAGTGAAGGCAGTGACAATAGCGACTCCTTGTTGCTGGACAAGGCGCTTGTGCCGCTGCCTTCGTCATCCACGCGCATGCTTGTCAAGCTGCACCGGCCACCGCCTTCATAGTCAGTCAGTCCAATCGCGCCTCTCAAAGGCACGCGCCATTTCTAACCTTTGTCTCCCATCCAGTATATATTTCTAAACGTGTCTACCGTTTCTAACAGTTCCTATCTATTAGCGCTAAAAAACCTTGTGAAGAAAGAAAAACCTCGCGCGCAGGTGGTTTTGTGGACTGTGGGGGGCCGAGCGCGCGAGGGGGGCGGGGGCATGCGAGCGGCTCGCATTCGCTCAGTAGCTCCTCCGAGAAGAAACAAGGTATGAATGCCGGAGGAAGGTTGTCTTGTGTGTGTGAATCTGCTAATGATCGCGGCGGGTTGTACAGCTGCGGTGTGCACGCACCGCACGCGTATGTGGTTATTATGACTCCCGTCATGCGCGTTCTGGCTGTGTGGCATGCGGCGCTGTAGAAGAGTGGTCGCGTGATCGTTGTGTGGAGATGAACGGATTTGCTCATGTACTGGTATCGATCTCTCTTGTGGTTTGTGTGTGTATAGATGATTGCTTCTGTTGCCAAGAACGCCCGCAAGGCCGTGCCACAGATGGCGGCGCGCAACTTTGCCGCCGTTGCGTCGGCCGGTACGCCAAAGGAAGTGCAGGAGATCGGTGGCTTCGGCCAGATGACCCAGCCAAAGCTGCAGCTTTTCGGCCTGCACGCCCGCTACGCGAACGCTCTCTACAGTGTGGCCGCCAAGCAGAACGTGTTGGAAGCCGTGGAGAAGGAGCTCCTGAGCCTTGAGGACACGATCGCCAAGGAGCCAAACTTCGCGATGTTCCTGAAGGACCCAACGATCGCGCGTGCGTCCAAGAAGGAGGACATCTCGAAGGTGATGGAAGCCGCCAAGTTCTCCAAGCCAGTGGCTGGTCTGTTCGAAGTGCTTGCCGAGAACGGCCGTCTCCCAGACGCGGTCGGTGTCATTGCGTCATACAAGCAGCTCATGGGTGCGTACCGCGGTGAAGTCCAGGCGAAGGTGACCTCGGCGGATCCATTGACCAAGGCCCAGCTGGACCAGGTCAAGAAGGCCCTTGGTGCCCGCATCCAGAAGGGCGAGACCCTGCTCCTGGAGGCGGTTGTCGACCCAGAGATCCTCGGTGGCTTGAAGGTGCAGATTGGCAACTACTTCATCGACTTGTCGCTCTCGACCAAGATCGACAAGATCAACTCGTTATTAGTGAACTCCAACTAAGTGGTGCGGTGAGCAGTGGGCGAGCGAGCGAGCGAGCGCGTTGATCCTGTTGATCCTGTCGATTGCGCCATTGTCCGAGTAAGGAATTTGCAGGTGTCGAGGTGTTATCTGTCCATTGTGGAGGGATGGGATTTTGATATCTGAGACTTTGGTCGTGTGATGGAGCAGCCAGCCAGCCAGTCAGCCAGTCAAGCAGGTCAGCAGGAGCAAAGTGAACTCGGGTCGCCGCCACCAGCAGCAGCAGCAGCACTTACAACACTCCATCATCACCACACACACAGACTCGTCACGCACACACAAAAAAGAAAATGAAAAGTACCAAAAAACGGATTTGATCCCTCTTGATTGTCTTTTGCTAGTGTCGTGAAGAGAAGACTGCCTGTGAGTGGGGGAACTGGAGGTTTGAAGCACAAAGCAAATACAAGAAGAGAAGAAGAGAATTGCAGCATGTGAAGAATGAAGAATGGAATTGGAACACGCGAGGGGCTTGCCAGCGTTTTAACGTGTTGAAGGTGTCGAAGGTGTGCATCTGGGAATGTTGAAGTGTCTTGGTGTTGCTTGATTTACTGTTGTTGAATTGTGTTGTGTTGTGCTTGGAGCTCTACTCTTTACGCATCTCTTTAGAAGTAGCCATCATTGTGATCTCAGGAGCTCTTCGCATTCAGTATGAGCTCTCCATTTGATGGCGCTTGCTGCGTGGCATGCATGCTGCGATGTTAAACGGCGAGAACGCCAGTTCCGGCTCTGAAACCACTTCGTCGGCGTAATCCATGACAAATCGCATGAGGTTTCTACTGTTAATCGATGGTTCTATGAAGAGGAAAGTTGCAACACCAGCAACTACAACATGCGGGTCAAAATAAAAACAACATCGATACAATATTCTCAAACTACCAACTAATAAACGAACCCCATACTCTCTCTCTTTCTCTCTTCTCTGTACTGCTTGCTCTGCTACCTGGTCTTCTTCTCCTTCTTTACGATCGCCACCTGATCTTCTTCGTCTAGCTGCGTCCTCCTCATCCATCCACCCGATCGCCAGTCTCTAGCAGCACCGGCCGTTCTTGCCGCCACGAGAGTTGTCCGAGAGGTAGAGCGTTTCGTCGCCCCTCCGCCCGCCGTACGACACCTGGCTGCCCTCTAACGACGAGTTCTCGCGTCCGCGCAGTTTCTCTTCCTCCTCATGGCGCTTCAGCAGCTGCACTGCGACGCTCTCGAACAGGTTCTGCACGCCATCGCCCGTCTTCGCGCTCGTGCGGAACACCAGCGCGCCGATCTCCTGCGCGAACTGCTGCGCCTTCGCAAAGTTGAACGACGAGGCCACGTCGCACTTGTTGCCCACAATCGCTAGCACTGGTGATTGAAAACAAGTAGATAGAAGCACACAAATCAGAAGAAGGGCTCATCATGAGGTCGAATACGGAACTGCAATATACCTATATCGTCGCCCACGTGATGTCGGAGATCTATAAGGTTCACGCAGCAGCAACAGCGTACAACACAATAGCACACGCGTCACAGTCAGTACGCTTTTGAACCCATCTAGCCATAAGCGACAACCAGCAACAAGAACAACATGCACACATATCGTACCTTGCAGCCACTCCTTGACCTTCTCGAACGTCGCCTCATTCAGCAAGTCAAACACGAGGATCGCGGCTTTGGCGTTTCGGTAGTACATCGGCGCCATGGAACGGAAGCGCTCCTGTCCGGCCGTGTCCCAGATCTGCAGCGTCATCTTCCGTCGTGTGCCGCCCGCACGTCCACCCGACGCCTCGTCGCCGCCCACGATGATGCGCTTCTGCAAGAACGACGCGCCGATGGTCGCGGACGTCGGTGTCGAGAAGCTCCCATGACAGTAGCGCATCGTGATCGACGTCTTGCCCACGTCCGTCGCGCCAACGATCACGATCTTGCGGTCGAGCCCCACGTCGTCCATCCTGCCTCTATTTACTGCTGTTGCTGCTGCTGGTGGCGGTGGTGGTGGTGGTAGTGGCGTATGCGTCTGTGTATCCGGTGCGGGAGAGCTGACCTGTTGCTGGTTACTGCTGCTGCCTGAGTCCTGTGGTCCTGTAGTTGCTCGCCGCCGTCTTCCTTCTTTCCTTCGTTCTGGCTGCGTCCTCTGGCTGTCCGTCCGTCCGTCTATTCTATTGCGCCTGCGATTGCGATTGCTGAAGAAAAGAAGGCTGCGAGAGAAGAAGAGAAGCAGTTCAGTCAGTCGGCTGCCTCTGCACTGGACCGCGTCAAAACGCGTAATTACGTGACGTACGTGGCGTAAGTTTACGAACAAGGAAATGCTGTTTTTACGGTGGCTTTTTTGCAATCTCTTGGGAAAACGTGCGTACAGATGAACCTGGCTAATTTGATCCCTGAAAAACTTGATATCCTTGTATATATGATTGGGTGACGATCCACCGACTCCGTTCCTATATAAACGTATGTAGCAAATTTGATGATGGGTAAAAGTGATATTTGATGAAGAATCTTGTCAATTTTTGATATTTTGGGGTCCGGAATCTGGCTCAGTTGAAAGGTTGTCTATATTACTAGAATTAGACAGAGTGACTTCTCAATCTACCTAGCAATAGCTAATTTTAGACTACTATACATGTATACTATACTATACTATACTGTACTGAGGTTTGTAGATAGATGCTCAGTTTTGTATGATCAGGTCCATCCTTTTGGTGTATACTGACATGTAGGTTTCGTAGCTCAGTCTGTATGTTGTGTGTTCAGTAATGCTGAGGTCTCTGGTTCAATACCGGTAGTGTCCGTGATGTGCTTGGTAGTAGTATCGTTGTCCTTGAAATACCGGTATCTGACACTGTTCCTTGATGTTCTCTCGTAGGTTTCTTCGCTCGTCCTGACGTGAGAGAGCTGGATGTGGGTGGCCACAGGTGGCTCATTCTCACAGAACCTCTCTCCTGCACAGCCTCCAGAGCCCATGCAATCGTCCACGAAGTCCACGTCGCAGTCGCAGTCGCCGCCACCCGCACCGTCGCCCGCACCGTCGCAGTCGCAGTCGCCCGCGCCGTCACCCTCGCAGTCGCCGTCATCTCCGCAGTCGCCGTCATCGCCGCAGTCGCCCGCGCCATCGCCCGCGCCGTCACCCTCGCAGTCGCAGTCGCAGTCGCCCGCGCAGTCGCCCGCGCCGTCACCCGCGCAGTCGCAGTCGCAGACGCCGTCATCGTCGCAGCCGGAGTCGCCTTCGCAGTCGCAGATCGCCGGACGCTCGGGAAGTAAGCGGACCGTACGTCCATCTGCCTCTGGTGGCTCGCGCGCACTGAAGCAGCGTCGTACGCGATCGCCGTCGCCGGATGAGTCGAGCAGTGACGATGAAGAAGAAGTCATGCGCATCCGCAACCGCCGGGGTGACGGTGACGACCGCGAATACCAGCTCGTGTGGGGAGACGGCAGCCTCGTGTGGAAGAAGGTGTCCGAGCTCAAGTCGTGTCCGATCCTCGTGGCGCTGTACGACCGGTACATCGACAAGTATCCGACCAGGGAGATCGACTACGCGCAGTTCACCGCCCGCGACATACCGGCGATCGGGCTCATGTCTGACAACGAGTACGACGACTGTGCCGTGCATTCGGTCGAGATGGCATTCGAGCTCATGGGCCTTGTGAAGGAAGCTCGGTGTCTGCGCAAGCTGGGAGCGGACTTCATCGAGAACCTGAAGACGGCAAGCGACCAGGGTCTCATGGGCCACACTGCGGTGGACGCTCTCTCCAGTCGAGTGCGTGGGCTCAAGTTGAAGGACTTGTCGCGGTTCCTCGTGCAAGAAGTCCCGAAGGTCGGCTGGCGTTTCAACATGAAGCTCTTCGGCAAGAAGAATTGGTTCACCGGGAAGGGGGCAGGACCTGGTGCCATTGCCGACCTTGCCGTGTCGGGTAAGCTTCCGGAGGGTGTGTACCTCGTGCACGCCTACAAGCCTTCCGGTCGTGGTCATTGCGTCGCATTGAGGTACGTCAACGAGTCGATGGTCGTTCGTGAAGAGGGAAAAAACGATGGGATCATGAACCAGAAGTGGATCAGGAACATTCGGTTCATCCGCGAGGTTCGCATCACTCGCTGTGTTGACTAATAATAAAGAGTCGCTTTCTCCTTGTTTGTCACAGTGCCGTCCTTCCGCCGTGCAATTCCGTCGTCTCCACATGCCCGGTCGTGGGGTTGATCCTTGTCTTGATACTTGCTGACTTGAGAGTGATGATCGTTTATCCGGTTGGGCACTGTGTGCTGGGATCTTGGTGCATGTCACTGAGTCAGGATGTACTCGCTGCGCCTCTTGAGGTGGCGGGGGCCATCGACACAGTTTGACACGCCGACGATTCCAGACCATAGAGTCTTCATCGGTTGAAGGCGAAATCAAAACTCTCTGGGCAGTCAGGTCGAGCAAGAATAACCTCACTTCCAGACAGCACAGGCGACGAGTTTGAGCTTCTTCCGACAAGATCACAAAAACCAGGCTTTGTGGTGCCATTCCATTCCCGCTTCGACATGTCCATCGAAGCGGGCAGTTTTGCGAGATCAATGTGGCCAATACGTTACAAACAGCGCACATGGAGAAGACTCACACGGAAGGTAACGAAGTCACCAAACACAGCGGATGTCTTCATCTCTTGTAACGCTTTTTGTAACGCTTGCTTGTCTTCCTCTTCGTACAGGCGCCGCTGGAAGAACCGGACGTGCGCGCCAAACGTCGTGAAGATGACCGACAAGGCGGGGATCGCAGGCGTGGGCTGTCTTCCGTCGAACAAGCACCGATTGCGATCCGCCCAGATGAAGTGGAGCGTCACCGCGCGGAGCGTGTGCCAGACGTCGCAGACAACGTCCTCGCAAGCCGACCACTCGTCGCGCACTCTCGGCTTCATCGCCAACGCAATGCTCAGCCACGTCGCGCGCGCTCGGAAGAACGGCGTCATCAGCTGCTGCACGTGCGTCCACAGCTGAGATGCAAGCGTGCACTCGAAGAACAAATGCTCCTCGGTCTCAATCGCATTGCACCCGTCGCGGACGCAGATGCGAATGCGCGGGTTGGACGCCTCCAGGAACCAGAACCGCGAGCGCACCGGCAGAAGACGGAACGCGAGGCGGAACTGCAGGTCTTCGAACACAGGCAGCAGGATCGTCCGCAGATGCTTGTTGTACTTCACGTACGCCTTGATCTGTTCGTTACCAGAACGCTGCGAGTGCACAGTCATCGGATGTGGCTTCGTCGGTGGCTTCGGAGTCCACACCACACGCAGCAATGCAGACCTCGGGATCGCGGGGATCAAGCACACCTTCGCGCCGCTCTTGCATCCCAAATAGGGAAGAAGTCGTCGTGCACTGCTCGGAGCCTGCAACACAAGCTGCCTCGCTCCAAGTCGCTCGACTATCTGTGTCGCCTCCTTGTATAGTACTCGCAGCCACTGTGCCTGGCGACCAGGTGTCACAGACGCAAGCGAGAAGTCAAGATGGCGCTGGACGAAGTCTTGCTGCGTCGGCCAAACACAGCCTTCACGCATGAAGTCGGTAAGTGATCTCAGTCCGAAGACCCTCGACACGTGCAGCCTGAAACTCCTTTGCGGCTCGACCACCATCCCAATGCACCGTCGGTGTGCCGTGCTGGTGTGATTCCGCGGCGTCTGCTCGAAGTGAAGCTCTGCGTCCGAGTGGAACCAGATTGGCTGTCGAAGCCCGTACCAAGTGCGGTCTTCAGGAGGAAGGTCTCGCCACGTGACTTCCCAGCGGGTCTTGTACCACCAGATCCATGTCGCTTTCCACCACGACGAGGTCAGCTTCCACTTGATCATGTCACCATGTCGAAGCGGAGAAATGGAGAGGAAGTCCAAGGCTTGACGTCCGCCATAGCGAGGAAGAACCAGCTTCAGCAGTTCGCAGCTTGCTGTCGTCCAGTTCCGCACACCCGTCGCACTCGCAGCGCTCATGAACTGCAGAAGCAGCTGAAGGCGCTGGCGCTTGAGATGTGCGTCCAGGCTTGGGATTCCCAGACCGCCGTCGCTCCGTCGCTGGTACAGGAACTCTTGTGGGATCAACTGGATGTGCGACGCGTCTCGGTCGTGCTTTCGACTCAGTACGAACCGGTTCAGCATCGACTGCCACCGCTTCACCACTGTCGCTGGTATTGCCACGTGCTGTGTGTAGTGCCACAGACGCGAGAGCACCATCGTTTGGGCTACCAAGAGCCGACCACGAAGTGTCCGTGCACGTCGATACCAAGCCTTGAAGCCGTCGTAGAAGCGCTGCTCGAGGAACTCGACGAGATCGTCATCGACGGACGACTGTCCGAACGGGATGCCGAGGTACTTGACTGTCTCCGTGCGACCGAGCACATGAACGCCAGGCAGCATGGGACAGTCTTGGTTCCGATTCAGCGCCAGCAGCATCGACTTGGACAGGTTCAGCTTCGCACCAGAGCCTCTGCAGTACTCTTCCACGATCTCAAGCTGAGCCTGGAGGTTCGGTATCGAGCT
>JALBZD010000677.1:0-18879 GCA_038050675.1 Globisporangium cylindrosporum | reverse complement strand
TCCACCGGTCAACCAGAGCACGAGCGGGTCCGTGCTCGGGCTGGTGCGCGACTCAAAGTACCAGTAGAAGTAGTGGTCATCCTTCTTGTTCGGGAGCTTGACATAGCCTGCATCGTGGTCGGTCAGACCGCAGAAGAGCTCCGCGTCGCCTACTGGGATCGGGATGCCCTCGGGGGCCGCGACAACAGCAGGGGAGGAAGAGGAGCTCTTGCTGTACCAGACGAGCAGACCGGCGGCGACCGCAGCGAGAACCGCGAAGCCCGCGACCTTCTTCTTTTTGTCGCTCACCTCCTTATGCTTGAGGTGCTGCAGGTTGCGGTCGTACGCGGTCAGCGGAGTCGTCTCGCTCGCCATTATTGTGCTGGAGAAGGGGAAGAGGAGGAGGGGTCTTGGGGGTCTTGAGGATCGCTTGAGCACTCCGAGTCCGATTGGAAACTGCGGGCGGTGAGAGGCTGCAAGAGCAGCTCAGTCACAGCTGCAATCACTCGCCTGTACACACATCCGTACAGGCGTGTGAGCAGGAGAGGGGGAGATAGATGGATGGATCGAGCACACAAAGCAGTTGCGTGAATGATGGAAAAACTCAGAGCGAAAGGCTGGGCGACATCACTGCGCTTGTGTCAACGATAACGGATGACTTGATTTGATTGGCAACGGGATTCGAGAGTGATGGTCGACAGAATCTGCTCTTTAGCAAACCCTCTTTATATCTGTTATGTATTATGGTATCAATGTTATCACTTTAATATAATTTAAATACAATGTGTAAAACCTGTATGAAAAATAGGTGTTATAATAGCTATTACTAGAGGTGGGCATGTCATCTGATCCATTGACCCGGGACAAACCAGCAGGTGAAGTGAGCAACTTCCGAAAATGAGCATGTTTCGTTATGTACGAGATGATTCTATTGAGCTAGCACTACCTGCTCGCATCCCAGGTCCACATGAGCTGGGTTTTTACGACCTCAACGAATGATACGGACCTGAATTGATCAGACACTACCACTCCGAGATCCTGAAGTCCTTCAGGAACTGGCCAAATATCGGCGGTACGGCGTGGTCCTTCTGGTGCAGCACGAAAATCGGGTCCAGCACGCGCGCAGCAGCGTCGACCTCGTCCAGCGGCGTCTATTCCACCACATGAGCAAAACAATAACAAGAGCAAGTGAGACGTTCTGTACCCATACTTGACGCATTTCAGTGGCAGGTCAGTCACTACAACAGACACGCGTGTAGTATTATACCTGGAAGTTGTGTGTCTTGGCGATGCGCACAGCGGCTTCGCGCGGGTTCTCGTCGTTGATCCAGCCCTGTAGAATAGAATGCAATCCCCATCCACCACGCACAGCATTAATTTAGACGTCACTGCAAGATCCAGAATCATACGGCCCATTCATTCTCTCACCGTGTCGACCGAGTTCATGAAGATGCCGCGCTTGGCGAGGTCTTCCGCAGATGTGCGTGTCATCATGTTGGCCGCCGCCTTCGCCATGTTGGTGTGCGGGTGGTGGGGGGTCTTCGCGCGGTAGAACTTGCCTTCCATCGCGCTCACGTTGATGATGAACTTGTGCTGGTTCTTACTCTGTAGAGTCATTCATATCCACACAACAAATCATTGGTACAGGGGCGTCAGTTAGTTTGTTAGGAGTGCTGCTAGCAACAGACCCATGCCCATACCCAGTGCGCGGCAAGTGTCGTACCTTTTCAAGAAGCGGGATGGCGCGCTTGTTGAGGATGAATGGCGCCATGGTGTTGATCGCAAACACCTCAACCAGCTCTGTAGCACAGCAATACCACCACAATTATATTAAAAGCATCAGTCAAAGACGAGCAACAACCACCAAACTACATGCAAACTCACCCATGGTCTCAATGTGGTCAATCTTCTGGACCCACGAGTTCGACGCGCGCAGGTCCACCTGCTGATTGTTCATGTCCACCTGGCCCTGTGGAAAGAGGTGCGCCGTGTCCGTGGACTCTTCGTCTTCAGGCAGAACCACCACTTGGGAGAGCAAAACGGACGACGGTGTCGCGGCGCTCGTGGCCGCCACGACCGCGGAAGCCTGGTTCACTCTCACAATCACTCCTTCGTTGCCAGTAGACGCCTGGGCGTCAGCTGGTGGTGATAGTCCCGAAGCACTCTCGCCTGATGCGAGGCCGAGCAAATTCGCGTTGCCCTTTAGGATCTGCTCGACCTTGGCGAACTCTTCGGGGACCGGCGCCACTTCGTCCGCAATCAGGTGCTTGTAGTAGTGCACTGGACGCCGGATGGTCTGCGTTGCGTTGTTGATCAGGATGTCCATCGTGCCGAACGTCTTCTCGATATGGTCCATGAACTTGTCGATCACGCCGAGGTCGCGGAAGTCCATGCCGTAGACCTGCAGTCGGTGCTTCCAGTCGTCAAAGTCCCGCTCCTTCGCGAATCGGTACGCCGCGTCCTTCGGGAACCGCGTGGTCGCGACCACTGTCGCGCCGGCGCGAAGCAGCTTGAGCGCGATCTCGTACCCGATCTTGACGCGAGCACCCGTGACGATCGCGACGTGGTCTCTCAGATTCGCGGTTTGCAGGCGCTTCTCGTAGTTGAGCGCAGCGCACGAAGGACACAGCTGGTCGTAAAAGTGGTGCAGCTGTCGGAACTTGAGCTTGCATGTGTAGCATACTCGGTGGTGGTACAGCTCCGGTCCAGTAGCAGGATTTTGTTCTTGCAGCGCACTGCTGGCGCCAGACTCTTCTCCATTCGCAGCATCAGCTGTTACTGTCGCGTCCGCACTTCCCATCTCGACGTTCGCCTCCGCAGTGAGCAGGCAATGATCAGCGACCGCGCCGTCTGGCACCTGTGCCAGAAGCGGATTCGCTGCTGTCAGCGTCGCCAGCCGCGCGAGTCGCTCGGCGCGCAGCTTGGTGTTGTTGATGAACTGCTGGTCGAGCGCCTTCTGACGCGCGCGCTCCACCTTGATCTTGCGCTTCTTCTCCTGGCGCTTCTCGTCGTCGTCCGCGCTCTTGCCGTGGAAGAACTTCTTACGCACCTCCGAGAGCATCGGCATGAGCGCCGTGCGCAGGCGCTTGAACGCCGGCATCTGGAAGTGCGCGAGGCCGTCGGGCGTCTGAAACTTCTCCAGCACGCGGATGCACGCGCTCAGCTCCTCTTCCGTCACGTCGATCGGCGCGAGCGCGTCGCCATCGGCAGAAGTAGCAGCTACAGTAGTCGTGCTAGTAGCACCAGCCGCTAGTGCGTTGATCTGCTGCTCATCGACCGCAGCAGCAGCCATCGCGGCGGCAGCGTCCATCTCGACGTCGCTCATGGTGGAGCTTCTCGCGTGCCACCAAATTGATTGATTGATTGATGGGCAGGCAATGTGCAGCCACCTCTTAGCACCATTCATGTTGCGCGAATGTCGTACAATAATGTTGCACGAATGGAGCACTGGCTGTCAAATATGTCATTCACGGACTGTGACAACTGACCGTTTGCAACATATCGTATACAGTATTTTAGTTCCCGCCAAAATCATAACAGCAACTTGCAGGTGAAACCACACGAACAAAGTGAGAGAGATGGAGTGCGAGCTTCCAGCGAGTTACACGGCGCGCGCGGCGAAGAAGGCGCTACCCGAGCGCTCGGTGCTGACGAAGGATGCGCGACTGACGCTCAACTCTGCTGCGAGCATGTTCACCTTGTACCTGAGCTCAGTGTACGTAATAGAGAACTGTATGCTCGCATCTCGCATCGATGAAGCAAAGTGAACCAACAGGCTCATTGTTTTCTATATGATTGTGATTGTGATGTGACCCAGTGCGCACGACAACTCGCTCGCGAAGAAGCGCCAGACGATCGTACTGAATGACGTGTTGCAGGCGCTGCGAGAGATAGACTTTGAGCACTTCATTGGGCCGATTGAGGATTGTCTGAGAGGTGCGTGGCGATCTGTGGTGGCACCTTCTTCATTTGGCTATTACCAGGAACACCATCAACTGAACCCGTTGGCCATGTATTGATTCTGAGCAGAGGCGAAGGTCGCCGCCGCACTGAAGAAGTCCAGAAAGGATGTTGAGAAAGTTGACGAAGTCGTTGGTGAGGACGGAGAGTTCGTTGGCGTTGTTGACGACGATGAAGAGATGCAGTCGGCGGAAGATCTCGCCAGTGAAGAAGAAGACTCCGAAGAAGAAGAGGAAGCTGATGGTACTGAAGTCCAGCCAGAAGATAAAGCCGCTAGCGAGCAAGGCGACCCAATGGAGTCCGCAATAGACGCTGACGAAGCCAACGATGATGAAGATGACAATGCAGCTACCACCGAGTCATAGGTACACAACAATATATTTTCTCTCCATGTTGAAAAAAAAATCAGTCCTTCATTACCACATCCTGGTCTCCAGCGGTCTTTACGACAAAGTCTGCTTTGCTGCGTCGCTTCTCTGCGTGCGCGATCACTTGCGCGCAGGACGTGGAGATCGCGTCGAGCGCCTGGCCGTACGTCAGGCCGATGAGGATGCCGATGTTGATCACGTCGTAGGGCGAGCGCAGCAAGATGTCGCGACTCGCGCCACTGGACAGGAGCAGGTGCCTGCCTCCCGTGAGTCGTACCAGGTTGCTTGCGTTCGAGAAGAAGTAGCGACGCCCCGCCGAGTCGCCTAGGCACGGCGTGTACGTGATCTCAAAGTAGATCAAGCGCTTGATCGCAGCGTCCACCTAGCACTCCAGAGATCCATTCACAGAGCGACGTAAGTATGAGCAACGCGAGTATTACACGTGCAACAATATCTGCGCAGTTGCTGCTAAAAAAAAAGGACGCACCCATGGCCGCTTGATCTGGAACGGGATGCGGTTCGTGACGTCGAACGTGATGATGTCCACGTCCGCCTGCTCGCAGAGGTACTGGAATACCTTGGCGGACGTCGCCTCTGCAGCGACGATGTCGAACGACTTGATCGCAGTCGACGAATTCTAAAGATGTTCAATTGCAACGCGTAATGGATTGCACACGTGAGAGAGACGACACTCGTTGACTCATAAAGTAAATGTCAACACCAGCTGCAGGTTCACTTACAATCGCGAGCGCACCGTTCATATCTTCCGCCTTGACTGTGATTCGCTTGAGCTGTTGCACTTGGCGCTTCGTAGGTGTCCCATCATTGCTGGCGCTGACCAGCTGCAGTGCGTTCGAAGCTGCTGGCGTGTAGAGCTTGGCTTTCTTGATCGCCTTGCTGTTGCCTTTGCTGTTGTTGTCGCTGGCAGTGTGCGGCAACGGCTGCAAAGCCGATGCCTTCACACGCAAACACATTGGTAGAGCGTATCAGCACACAGTTAGCTTAGCTGCTAGTGTCTTGATGTCAGCTGCACTGGATGCATCATCATGGGCGAGAAATACGAACCAGCTTGGGCTTGTCGCCGCTTCCGTACTCCGCGTTCACTGCCACAGCCGCGAAGCCCACTGCACACACACACACAGTAAGAACAAGACGATAGTCATTCAATCAGCGAGTAGGAAACGCTCGACCGCTGGTCGCTTCACGCACAGCGCTGCAGCTCCGCGACGCAGACGCGTCCGCCGTGGCGCACGTTCAGATCCGCATACACCATCTTGGTATCAAAGTGTCCAACCAGCCGTGAATGCACCACATACCGGTTATTGAGCTCTGCTAGCGGTTAGATGTTTGATACTCTCTTGTTTCATAATTTATGCAATTAAACGGTTTTGTAAAAAGGCGTAATTACGGCGTCGACTCGGAGCCATTCAAATTTTGGCTTTTGCTGTGTGACTGGGTGGCACGAGAGTGATTGGAGCTGCTGGCTGCGATGCGAGTGGGCCGAGAGAGAGCGGCGCTGCGCCAAGTTATTCTCCAGTGGAAGTATTGAAGAAACAATGGCTGACGAAATTGAACAACAGAACCTCGAGCTCGCTGCGCTCCGCAAGAAGCGTACGTTCAAGAAGTTCACCTACCGCGGTGTGGACTTGGACAAGCTCCTCGACCTGAACCATGAAGAACTCATGGAGCTCGTGTCGGCCCGCGCCCGCCGTCGCTTCTCGCGTGGTCTCAAGCGCAAGCCAATGGCGTTGATCAAGCGTCTGCGTAAGGCCAAGGCTGCCGCCAAGCCAATGGAGCGCCCAGAGGGAATCAAGACCCACCTGCGTAACATGATCATCGTCCCAGAGATGATCGGCTCGGTTGTCGGTGTGTACAACGGCAAGGTCTTCAACGGCATTGAAATCAAGGTATGTTCCAGAACCTCATAGCTCTCGGGGGATGGCGGCTTATTACCCGAAGAGTGGCCAGTTTGCGCTTGCTTGCTTGTGAGAGAGAGGTTCGTGCTGTCACTTGTTGGCAGTGTGATGTCTTTCTTTCGAGTGGGTTGCGCTGGCCCGGCTTCCATCCCCTCGTGAAGTTCTGTGTACGGGGCGACCCAGGGAGCATTTTCGATTTGTATATCTTGTCCATGATCCTCGAATTGTCCTCGAGGCTCAGCCCCGCGCGTGTGGTCGAGCTAATACAGTACTGACGCTCTTGTATGTGTATTTTCTCTTTGAACAGCCTGAGATGATTGGCCACTACCTTGGTGAGTTCGCCATCTCGTACAAGCCAGTTGCCCACGGTCGCCCAGGTATCGGCGCCACCAACTCGTCCCGTTTCATCCCACTTAAGTAGGCGTGTCGACCATTGCGAATCTCACCTCACTTGGGTTCGAGCCATTGTAATAAACTTCAATTTGGGTCCAACCACCTCCAGTGTTCCAGTCTTCTGACATCGATCAGCTTTCGAGCCGCGGCAAAATGGAGAGAGCGAGAAGCTGATTGAGTTTCCCTAGTGCAAGCTGCTGCTAATCGAGCGAGTGCGGAGAAGGAGTGGGCGTGTTGCTGTCGATGAAGCAAAATTCGCATTGCCAACGATTCAATGGTGGACAACAATTCTTTCTGATAATTTGCACGTCAGTCTGAGACACGACACCTCACCTCCTCCTCCGCTCGAAGCTCCAGCGCGCTGCATTGAGAGTCTCCGGTTTGCCAGTCTGCTATTCTTCTTCTCCAGCCGTCGCGGTTTGCTGTTGCATGTTGCGTATGCTGTCTCTGCATGTTGCTTGTTTATGTGTGTATCTATGCATGGTTTGTCTGCATGAGTGAGTGCGTGGTTTGTGTTTCCAGTGATGACAAGTTCTCTGCTGATCACATATTGATGAAAAGCCTTAATAATTCCAATTGATCCTACTGAGGCAACACAAACCAACCACATCATCTGCATGGCATGGATTCAAGTTCGTGATCACCTTGTTGAAATAGCTCATTGTCTAACTATCAATCAAAATTGCACTTTGTTCACCATTCTCTTTTCTTCGTGTTCTCCATATTGCCATCATGTCTACCCGGGATCTGGTTGAGCCTTGAGGGCAGATACGGGATCGTGGCGTCAGGGTGGAAATCCTGATACGCTGGATACCGTTTCTGGTTCGCGAGAGAAGACACGACGTTGCCTGAAAAGGACCGAGTCGATCCGTTTCCGCCGCTCGCGCCACTGTTTGCTTCAGCGTTGTGAGTGTGACTCGTACTGTGCATCATGGCCAACGACGCTGGTGTGGGTTTGTGAACAGACCCTGAGCCTGTTGAATAGTGCGTCAGCGCATCAGCTGACGACGGATGGATCGGAACTAGTGGTGGAAGTCGTACGAGACATTTTTTTAAGGATCGGATGGCATCTCGAGAGGTTTGCAGAGCACGAGTTTCCTCCTACCTTGGCTAGTAAGTGACGCCGGACCTCGGATCACAGCGTGGGACGACACGATGCCAACTGGAAACTTCAGCTCATTGCTAATAGAGAGACCAGCAGGAGCTCCGAGCGGTGAGGAAGTTGAATTTCCTATTTGCATCGCTATCACATGCCAGATACAACGTTGCCGCATTCCAGTTGGTCAGTCAACAATTTATCCCCAAGAATGCTGGAGAAACAACACTCTTACCGTTGAAAGACTGGTCGTAATGCACGCTGCTCATGCGACGTTGGTCCGAACGGAGTCCTCCAAGGTAGAAATGGTCTGTGGGCAAGCCGTTCGTCAGGGCAACACCAAACGCCGACGCAACCGTCAGAGTTGATGAAGATGGCGGCTGACCCCCAGTTCCAACTGAGCCAATCATCATAGCGCTTGCCTGGTTTGTGAGCGAGTTTGGGTTTCGGTACGATACTGCTTGGGAGTGCACAAGCAAGCCCCTTGTGGTTGTGTTCGAAGGCACAATCGCAATGCCCGAATCGGCGGACTGGTCTGGCTTAGGGAACGAGTTCACTGACTGCTGTTGGGGTGGGAACTGGTTGTGGCTGAGCGCTGCTGCATTCGGAAGAGGATGTTTCCGAAGCAGAGACCCAGCGAGCACTTCTCCCGTTGAAAGCTGTGGGATCGACGCGCGCGTGGCAGAAGTCGCCACCGCTATGGCCGAGGCATTGTTGCTGTTGTTGTTGTTGCCACTATTCTTTGAAGGGATACTCGATGGAGTTAGCGAGATCTGGCCGTTAGTCCCGTAACTTCGCGTCTCGATGTACCGTTCAGTCGAGTTGTTGCTATAGCTGCTGTTTGATGACGATAATGCTACTGCAGCAGCGCGCTCGTGTACAAAGAGAACTCCGACTCGCTCCCGTTCATCGGCCGAGATTTCGCGGTTATCGAGGCTTCTTACAAAGCTGAGCTTGTAGATGACTGTTTGGCGGTATAGATGTTTCTTCGTCAGCGGGTTGTTTGTGAGCCGCAGATTAATCATCGTCGGGATTACAGAGAGCCTGTCTACTTCTTCCAGGTCAATCAGCCGGTTGTTGGAAAGATCGAGCATCTAGAGGACCAAACAGCACCACTGTGAGTCGTGTTTCGATAACCAATTGTAGTTTTCCAAGTACCCACGGGTCGTACCTCCAAGCTAAGCAAATTGCTCAGGTTTGACAGTGACTTCATGCCGTTGTCCTCCAAGGTGAGGATCCGCAGTTGACGCAGCGCTATTGTCGCGTTTGATTCCAGTTGGCGAATACGATTCTTGTCCAAGCGAAGCTCGCGCAACTCGGTATTGCTATCCAACCCAGCGAAGAAAACAATCGCGTTTCCTTGCAAGTGCAGCACCTACGCATGAAAACATTGGCAGTGTTAGTGAGTACACGAGAACCCCAAGATACAAATAGTGTTGTTGGTACCTTCAAGCCGTCCAGGAATTGAAGCCCCAGCATTGTCATGTCGTTGATCTGGTTGTACGCCAAGTACAACTGCTCCAGGTTGAGACACGCCAGGATGCCTTTGCCTTCAAGCTCTTCGGGAACGGTGAATGTGGAGGAGCTGCTGGTCAGCAACAGCTTTTCAATTCGGTTCCGGTTCAGATTCAGGATTCGAAGCTTTGGCAGCGTCTCAAGTCCGAGAATCTCGCTGATTTGGTTGTTCTCGAGGTTCAGCTCACGCACGTTTGTAAACACCTTGCCTGGGATGGATCCAATCTCACGAATCCGACAGGATGACAAGTCCATTTCTTGAATCCGATCGAGCGGATTGTTAAAGCTGCTCACGCCAGCACTTTCGTCATTATGGGCGCTACTGTTTCCACTTGCACCGACACATCTCTCCAGAATGAACTCCATCGTCAGCTTCCCGCTGTATTTCTGCTTTGCGTCGCTTTGATCTTGCGGTGAAATACTGAGTCCATCCAGCACTTTCACGCGGCGCAAGTAATAGACTGCATATAGGCGGTAATCTGGGAGTCGCGTGATGTCGTTGCCAGACAAATCAAGGATCGTGAGTTTCGGTAGCGTCTTCAGATGCTGAATCTCCTTCAGGATCTCGATTCGATTGCATCCAATGTACAGCTCCATCAACTTGTGCGCCGATCCAAGTCCTCGAAGACTCGTGATCTGGTTCTCTTCGAGAGACAATTGCATAAGGTTCTCGAGCATGTCTAGTCGCTCAATCTTGGTAATCTGATTTCGACCCAGGTGCAGCTTCTTGAGCGAAACCAACGAGTCAAGATTCTCCACTCTGGCGATTTCGTTGTCTTCAAGCGACAGCTCTTCCAACTTGGAGCAGTTACTCAAGCCGCTTATCCTCTTGATCACGTTGTCGGTGAATGTTGCTACCCGGAGATTTGTAGCGTTGTCAAAGCCCTCAATTTCTCCAATCAGCTCCCGGTTTAAACTCAGCTCTTCAAGCGCATTCCAACAAGGCTGGAACGCAGACAAACAAGAAGATCTTGACCCACCCTTGCTCTCATCTTCATCGTACTCTGGCTTGTCGTTTGAGGTTTGGAGCGCAGTTTTTTTACCAGCAGCATCCGATTGCGCACCGGAAGGAATCGATATAACTTTCATTCGATAGAAGTAGTCCCACACCTTTGCTGCAGATAACTTTGTAATGAGCTGTTGAGCTGACAAAGACTCATCCTTGGTGACGCTTTGCTGATCCAAGCACTCAAGCGTTGGCAAATACTGCAGTGCATGGAGGCGGTACCGCTTCGTATCACAAACTGCGTTCTTCCGAAGGTCCAAGTGCGTCAGGGCTCGACCTCGAAACGATCTCCCCAAGTATTCTACGTCTTCAAACGATCGAAGCTGGTTGCTGTTCGCCTCAAGAGCGTGCAAGCTCTCACACTGATCGAGATGCTCGAGACGCGTTAACTGGTTGAACGATAGATCGAGACTTCGCAGCTTGTTCAGCCCACAAAGAAACTGGTTGATGGACTGGATATTGTTATAGCTGAGCACCAGTACTTCCAACTGGTCTTTCACACAGGCTAGGTCCGGGATACTCTCGAGTCCGCATCCCATCAGGTTTAAATGCTTCACTTTGTTCATCTCAGCCGCATTGAGCCGCATTGAAACAACTTGAGTGTTGTCGACTGGACCCAGACATGGCAAAATGGGCTCCATATGTAGCACTCGAGCGACGCCATCGTCACCATGCGAGGAACTTTCAGAACTTGCGCTGGGGCGGCGTATACGGTATCGGCGCTCGAAATCTTCTACAAGCTTTGTCGTGACCCCGAAGTCAGTCTCTTCTGCGTCAGTGCCCGCTTGCAGTTTTCGTGGCGTCTTCATTGTATCTACTGAAGGGGATTGTGGATTCAGGTCACCACCCGGTAGTCCAAGCGGATTTCTGTTCGAGCTGCCTTGCACGGCTATACTGTCAGCCAGCGTGTACTGATACTCAACCAAATACTCCGGTAGCACCAAAGCTTTGTCGAACATATAGTAGAACTTCTGCTTTGCTGTTGACGAATGGTCATTCGAACCACTCGGTAGACTGAACGGAACCTGCACGCTTTGTAGACCGAGATAGTCGCGAGCATTCACGCGGGATACTGATGCGTTTGCTGACGCTGATGAACTCTGCTTCCCCTGAGGTACGCACTTGGTATATCCAGGAAAAACTTTCACGACAAGCAATACTCCACTTGGAAGCTCCCATTCCCCAGAGGCGGCAAGCTGAAGAGCGTCTTTCATTTCTTTTGTCAAGTCTCTTTGCTGATGAATCGGCAGCGAGGATAATCGATGCAGGTCTTGCGGCGAAGCTTGCTGCCGTTGAAGAAGCTTGCCTTTTACTGCAAGCGCTGTCGCGAGCCGGGAGCTGTCGAGAAGAGCAACTGAGTTTGACAATTTAATCGCACCGTCAATTCCCATCCTTGCATACTCGGCTGGCTCGCGGAACCCGTTTTCTGCAGCGAAGAATTGCTCCATTTCGTGATTCCGTCGCTGACAGTCGAAGTGCGGAGGTTGCACGTAAAACAAATACTCCAGGGAGCTCTCGAGCGTTGCATCCGGGTCTGATAATCCTTGATTCGCTTGCTGATCTGTTTGATACTTGTCTAATAGCTGCTGCTTCTCCCTGTCAGCGTCACTGGCTTGATCTTCTGGTTCTTTCACAGGCACTGTCACGCCTTTCTTCGAGACGTTGTCCTTCAGCTGTTGTTCGGGGACTGTCACGATTTCTTCCATTCGAATATGAAAACGATGCCGCAAGTAGCGATTGTTGATACGAGTCACGCGGTTAATCTGGATATCTTGGACACCAAACGACCGCAGCTCTGCAGGAAATAACCGCGAGCGCACCAAGTCCACGCAAGAAACAAACCACGCATCAGACGGCCTCCCATCTTCCAAGCGAATGTTTCCTCCGGTTTCCAGCTCGAGTAGAAGCCGTGAAATGTTGATGTCCGACGTCGATTGCAGGTTCGCTCGAAGTCGATCAAACTCGTAGTTCATTCGGTAGATCGCACTGTATTTGCTTTTCAGGCAGCTGTTGACGCACTTGAGTTTCTCCGCGAGGTCTTGTGTTGCTTGACAGCCGCCATTGCGACCTGCTTCATCTTTTGCTTTTCTCAGCGAGAGATCGGCGATATACCGCTCGATTTCTTTCTTTTCTCGAACGAGCGCTGCCAAACTGAACTCGATCTGTTGCTCTGCTTGATTCCGAATGTTCTCCGTGTGCTTGATTCGAGCGCGAATGTCTCTCTTGATAGCTTTGATACGCATGTTGTAGTACATTTTCTTCTTGATCATCGTGGCTTCCGCGATCTGCTTGTTGCGTGTTGACAGCTCCACTGTGTCCAAGCAAGTGAGACGGCTGAGATGGCACATCAAGTACGTCTGATAATTGCACAACTTGCACACCGGGTTGTCACCGAAATGCGGATCACTGAGTGTCAATATGGACAGCCGATCCAAGCTCGTGAGGCTGAGCAGACTCTTGAAGTTGCACAACCGGTTGTCTGCGAGATTGAGCTCTGTAAGGCTCACACAGCAGCTCAGGGTTGAGTCAAGACGCTCAATCTTGTTCCTGCACGCCCACAGTTGCTTAAGCTGCGTCAGTTTCCAGAGTCCGTCGAGGCTGTCGATCTGGTTGTCGTTGAGCCACAGGACCTCGAGCTGCATAAGATGATCGAGTTGCTCGATGCGCTGGATTTTGTTGCTGCTCAGGTTCAACTTTTGGATCTTCTTGCACTTTTCCAGGTCTGCAATGCGCTCGATACCGCACTCGGTGATGCACAGCATCTCAAGGTTGGGGCAATGGCTAAGACCTTCCATGACCGTGATCGTCGGGTGCTTGATGATCGACAGCTCGCGTAGCGCCGGGAAGTACATGACGGTCTTCATTGAGCTCCAAAAGCCTAGAAACATGTCCAGCGTTACTACAGTATCGCTCTTGCGCGCGAACTGGTTGGCTGACAGTCCATTGTCGCGACAGAGCTCTTGCAGCTCTTCTGACGCCTCGAAAACTGCCACACAGTCACTTTGAAGAGCCGTCAGGCCATTCTTCCCAGCAGCATTCGCCTCGCTGTTCTCACCAACCTGCTGCTCTGGTGTTGTAGCTGCTGAAGTTGATGCAGCTCCAGACGACGGTTCCATGGTGTTGTTGTTGTCGTGATGTAGAGATGATGGTGTCGGCGGTGCACTCGGGGACAGTGGCGACTTGAAGCTCAGAGTGCGAGAGTCATGTCCGTTAACCGAAGACGAAGAGCCAAGCGAGCCGCCATTCACAGACATAAACAAGCTCTCTGTCCTGGTTCACTCTTGATCAAAGCTGCCGTGCCAACGCGCTACGATTCAGAAAGACACGGACGCGCAGGGGCGGCTTGATCGCCACGCGGAGTCGCAGGTAGAGTTCACTGGAAATGCCGCCTGCTCGACTGCGCTGTGTGGCCGCTGCTTCTGCGCATAAAGAGCTCCCGCGCGGACGTGGGCTGAAAGTATAATTAGGGGTTGCAAGTTGAAGCCACCTTCAGTCTTCTTTCTTTCTGTTCCGCGTTTCGTGGTTGCGAACTTAGCGCGATGTGGATCAGGCTTAGCGCACCTAAACAATAGTACCCCCTCAGGAGGTGCAAATTACCACAAGTGACGTGGGAACACAACAAGTGACAAATAAACACCGGCTCAGCGATGTCTAGCGCAACCAAGGTGGTCGCGACGGCGCTGCCACACGACGTGTCGCCTGCGCGTATCATCAAGGGCGTCCTCGCAACGCTCGCGGCGCTTACTGGCAGTGCCATCGCTGTTGTTTATTGCTTCTACGGCTCGCGCGCGGCTTGGTTTCTCGTGGCAGTGCTGGTGCTTGTCGTTGTTCGCTGGGTGTACTGGAATGGCGTGGGCGTCTGCGGCTGGCAGTGGTCCTGGCTGCGCGATTCGAAGCCCATCATGAGCACGCTCGCGAGCAACCCGCAGCAGAAGGGTACGCTGCGGTTTGTGTGCGTCTCCGACACGCACGGCCGCCACCGCAACGTCCGAGTGCCCGACGGCGATGTGTTTGTGCACTGCGGTGACTTCACGAACCGCGGCACACACAAGGAGATCCGCGACTTTAACGACTGGCTCGGCTCGCTGCCACATCGCCGCAAGATTGTGATTGCTGGCAACCACGACCTTAGCATGGACGCAGTTGAGTACAACGAGCACTGGGAGAAGAGATGGCGTCACGCCGAGTTCAACGACCCGGCGCTCTCGCACGCGCTGCTCACGAACTGCACGTATATGGAGAACCGATCCGTGGTGATCGATGGTGTCAAGATCTTCGGCTCGCCCATGACGCCACCGATCCCAGGACGAGTGATGGCGTTCAATGTCGCGCGCGGCTTCGCGGCGCAGCAGATGTGGTCCAAGATCCCGTCCGACGTCGACGTGCTGATCACGCACGGCCCACCGAACGGCATTCTTGACAAAGTGGTCACTGGCGCACGCGTGGGCGACGAGACGCTGCTGAAAGAGGTGATGTCGCGCTGCCGCCCGCAGTTCCACGTGTTCGGCCACATCCACGAGGCGTACGGCGCCACGCGCGTGGGCAAGACCGTGTTCATCAACTGCGCCACAAACACGCTGCTGGGCAGCCCCAAGCATGCGCCCGTGGTCTTTGACATCCCGTCCAAGTGCTGAGGTCTGTTGGCATTGATTAGTCGCCGCCTACCTATTCAGGATGCATTTTCAGTTTTGCTGAAAAGATAATCTTTTCCTTTTGTGAAAGACTAAACTTCAATCATCTAAAAACCAAACAACAAAGCCAGGTGAGATTACGCATAATAAGGCGGTCAAGATGCGGTGTGACCGACATTCCTACCATTATTAGGGTGCCACATGTTATACATTATGAAAGGTTCTTTACTTGACTTTCAGTAGAGAAATTGCTTTGATGACAAAAATCATTTTACAATGGAAACTAGTTCTGAAAGGATAGATTCGTCTGAGAAGGAATTCGTCAAGCGCAAGTGAGAAGGGAAGGGTGGTCTAGTGCAATATCATATCCACATTCGGATTCCTCCTCCGTCCCTGAACCACCAAGAGCTTGGAGCAAGCAGAGCAGTGCGCACCAATGGAGAAGACGTCCGAGAAGCGACGGCGCACGGGGAAAGAGAGTGGCGCCCGCTCACCACCAGCTGGAGACCCGGGGTTGCATACCTACGACGTGTACAAGCAGATCGGCGCGCTTATCGGGCTCGGGCTGCTGCAATCGCTCTCGTTCGGGATCCTTGCGCCAATGATGCCAATCATCATCACGGAGGTGCGTTCGGTTGGCGCCTGATTTTGGCATAGCTAACTGAAAGTGTATTTGACGACTTGTGTGTGTGTGTGTATGCCGTGTCAAATAGTACTTTGCGCGGCAGTTCACGGAGGGGAAGCCGATCGACTGCGGAGTGAATGCGCACAGCGATGTGAGTGACTTCCTTGAAAGATCCTTTCAGCACTAAAGCGCGCAACTGTTGAAGAATGAATGAATAAATGGCAATTAACGAATGAGTGATGGTGGGGGCGGTTGTGACTCTTGTGGATAAACGACAACAGGCTTGCGCGTTTGGATCCAAGGAAGCCGCGTGGTGGTCCAGCATTTTCTCAGCAGTCGGCTGTGTGCTGCTCTTCTTCCTGTCACCAATCATCGGCCAAGCGTCCGACACCTATGGTCGTAAGGTAAGCCAGACTCATGCCAAGCACTACCCGCTTATTGAACGTGCGTTGCTCATCGTCCTATTGTTCGCTGTCCATTGTCTGGTTGCAGGTCTTTGTCGTGCTCAGCCAAGTGTTCCGTCTTGGTGTTCCGTTCTCGATCATGTGGTTCTCGGAGCAAGATGGATCGATCGCGCCGTATTTCTTCCTTCGGTTCATTGATTCGGCATTTGGGTACGCGATGATTCACTTGCTCCTTACACATATAAAGTTCTTGTGAGGAAATGATGTGGTCACTGATGGTGGGGAATGTTATACATTAGAACTTCGAGCGTGTCGAGCGCGCAGATCGCAGACGTCGTGAGTCCTGCGAACCGCGCAGCCGCCTTCGGGATCCTCTTCGCCACGTTTTCCATCGGCTACTGCGCCAGCGCTGGGCTTGCTCCGTACTTCTCCAGGGTATGGGTTTGCTTGCTTTTGCATTGGTTACGAGCTTGTCGACGGTCTAATAGTCGTCTTGTGATGATCATATTTTATGTCCAGTCCCATGCACTGCAATTTGCGTGCGGCTTGTTTGTGCTGCGCGTGCTCTGGGCGGTATTCATTCTCCCAGAGACCCTCCCAGTGTCCAAGCGAGCGAAGAAGTCAAAGCGCGGCATGGAGAACCCAATTCGCGCCATGTCGATCCTCTTCCGCTCGCAGCTGTTCATTCGACTCACGGTTCTAATCGCACTCACAGCATTCGTCATGAATGGACTGTACCAGATCCGCATGTTCTACTTGAACGTAAGTCGCTCTCACTGTCTGCCCTTTACTTCGTTATGCACGTGAGCCAAACTGGCGATTATGCTCTTGTTGCTTGTAGACTGTTGTGGGCTTCAATGAGAAAGACACATCACATCTCATGCTGATTGGTGGAGTGTCGTCGATCCTGGCGCAAGTGCTCCTGCTCAAGCCGTTGATGGACTGCGTGAAGGAGAAAGGCGTGATCGTCATCGCGCTGATCGCAAACATCGCCGAGAGTGCCGTTTTTGTTGTGAGCGCGTTCTATCCAGAGAAATGGCTGATCTATGCTGTCGCCGCGCCGTCGTGTGTCGGTGAACTCTCCTTCGCCGCGATTTCGTCGCTGAAATCCGTCAACGTGTCGGAGAAGGTTCGTCCTCGTGTTTTTTCGATTCCGGAGGTAGTGTATTCGAATACAAAAGGGAATTATCTAACGTCTTTGTTGGCATTTTTCTCTATAATATAGGAACAAGGTCGCTTACAGGGTGCGATCTATGGTGCGCGTGCCATCTTTGAAGCGATGGGTCCGGTCGTGTACGCGTGGATCTACTCGCACATGAAAGAGGACTCGCCTGTGACGCGCACGATCCCGTTCATCTTGTCCGCAGTGCTGTACGTGTGCAGCATCGGCGTCGCAATCTCGCTGCCGATTCCGAAACACTCGATCACGAAGCCGCCACCGCTCATGTCGCCCACGTTTGCTACATCACCGTCGTCCATGACCATGTTCTTCTCGACGGATGACGATGACGACGAGGACAACAATTCGCTGATGTTCGATCGAGAGGCTGACGAGCCTCTCGCAGAGCCGCTACTGGGGAACCCCACGAGCTCCATCTATCCAGATACCAGTGTGTAAAAAAACTGCTAATGCTGGCTCAGGCTGTAGCTGCCTAGCGACTGCAAAGCAAAGGTGGTTAGTTGTTCATACAAATTGGTGTCGTTAATATGAATTACAGCAATGAAGATACTACCCATTAACTGAGTGTCGCCTAGCATTCGTTCTCAGAAGAATATTTGTCGGAATGGCGCTGGCGGTGGCTCAAAGTATACTGGACAGGCGTTCATACCTAGGTTCTCAAAGAGCTGCATGACGGACACAAAGTGCACGTCGGCCGGGAGCTTCGCCATGCACACCTGCATGAACGGATGCATCTCGATGTGGCCCAGTCAGCGGCAAATGTTGTATGCCTGCACGGACGTATCGTGTTGCATGAAAGCGCGAGCGAGTCCCACGGCAACACGCAAGTGGACACCGCAGTCATCACACCTGTTGTCCCTCGTAATATGGGCATTTTCATACGCGGGCAGCGGCTGACGGCCGCTCACAAGATGGCTTACCTGCGAGTGGTTTCGCGTGTCCATGGGATGCATCACGTCGACTTGCAATGATGGTCGATTGGCCAATTCGGCCGCTTGGTGAGCCTGTTGTTGTTGTGTTGGGGGCATTCGCTAGAAAAAGAGACCCACTGTCCACACTGCAGTACTAGCATAACATTTCGCACGTGGCTCGAAGAAGCTATAAGACAAAAGTCAAGCAAGAGCATACAGGCTTCCATCCAAGCACACATCCAAGCTTTGGCCCTCGTAGGGCTCCTGCGAGAGACATTTCACAGTCGTTTTGCTCCAGAATTGCTTTCAAGCAACAAACCTGAGTTGCACAGACAATTAGGCGCAAAAGCAAACAAGAAGGCAAGCATGAACGGTTAATGGTCACAAATGCAGATTCTTCAATATTGGGACCGAAGCAAGTCATTAGATTGAGCACGAAAGTAAAAGCATGAACAATACAACGGTCCACCCATTGATGAATGGAGTTGTGCTCGCTGGGAAGCCCCGAAGCGCGAGTTCCTCGCGCCACCGCAAGTGCACGATCGGCGGACAATCATCGGCCACGAGTGCTCATACAAGCGCTCAAACTCCATGGCGTAGGGGCGGACTGGCTCCCACCCGCGCTGAACTTGCACGTTCTCAACATTGGCACCGTAACCGGCCTCCGACCAGTTCATGCTCCCGTTCAGGAGGCGCACTTGCACTTCACGCACCAGACTTGCAGTAGCGAACGCATTAGCGAGCTATCACAGGTTACGTACATACACGACAAAGTGAGTTCATCTATAAAAGCAGCACACATCCTTGGATAGAAGCAAATTCATGCATAAGAGCAAACATACCTTCTTGCACGTGATCTGGTAGATGCACAACTCGATCGAGCGCTTCGCTCCGT